>JACEGR010003641.1:0-101105 GCA_014170235.1 Listronotus bonariensis | reverse complement strand
GTATCTGCAGATTTTGTTTATCTGAGAAAAACGTGTTTTTATGAAAATAGAGTTTTTTCTGTAAAACTGCAGTTAGCACCATGTGTGTATAACATGACGAAAATAGCTTCCAATTTTATTTTTTCTTTAAGTTTCCCACTATTTTCAAGGTCACAGAGCTAGCAGAATGCAGATACGACAATTCTATTTAGTTTTATTTATTAGGAAGCTAATAAAAATCGTCTTATCTGTTAAAGTAATGTATTAAACTCGTAAGAAATAATTTACATTAAACAATATTTAGTAAGGTACTGATAAACTAAATTGAAAATTCGATTATTTATTGAATTCTAATTATTCTAAATCGACTTCATGCTCGGTTTCTTTAAGATTTTGCCAAAAAAACAATCGATTTTCTGGAACCAGACCTTGAATTTTATTTAAGATATTGTTTCTTCTTTCTTTGGATATTCTCCTCTCGACTTTTTTTAAGGCAAGGCAGGACCCCTTTTCATATTTTTGTAATAAGAAATTTAGATTTTGAAAATCTTCAGAAAAAGATGATTTAAATTTTAAACCTCTTTGCCCCCTCTGGAACTGAACAAAAACCATATCCTGCAGATAAGGCCCGGGATTCATTTTACTTAATTTATATTGTGATGTTAGATCGGGAAAGGTATAAAAGCTATCAATGTCCATTTCTTTGACAATTACTTTTTAGAGTTAGCCGACGCCACACATTCGCTAAAGTCTTTAAAATCATAGACTTTTTTCTTCTTTTTTAAAGCCAATTCAACTTGATGGTGAAAAGCGTCACTGGACATAAAAGTGTGCCCGGACTGAAAATATTTTAGATTTAATTCTTGTAAATTAATTTCGCTTGAATTAATAATGTAAGTTAGAAAGGAGAATAGGCCCCAGTTCTTATTTTGGGCAGCGCAGTTATCTAACCATATTGTTACATTTTCTTCGTCCCTTATAGAAACTAAGAAACTATAAAACGTTGAAATAATATCGTCTTTGGATCTTCCCGATATAGCTTCATGCCAAATAAAAGCGAATGGCTTTTCCTGCGATTTTCCTATAGGCACAAATGTTTCATTGAATGCAATAACTCTTGGCATGAAGATTATTTCCTTAAACATCTCGCACCTGGGAAGCATAATCACCTGAAATAACAAATATGGTTATTTAGTAATAAATATGACAAATTGATGATATTAATTAATTACCTTTTGGAGATCTGCTGAAACGTATAAACCATCCTTTTTGCCACTGTCTAGCTTATACTCTTCCCTTGCATTTCGATATCCATCTTGATGCTTTGAAAATGATGTGCAGACATCACAGTCTTTGGAATTATCGTTCTTCTGATGTCCTGTTGACATGCAGTGGATTCTAAATGATTCACAAACAAAACATTCTTCATGTCCTAAATTTGAGAATGAAATGTTCATACGCGCCACCACTTTTCTGTAGAGTTCATAGGAAATATTAACTTTATGCTGTAGTAAAAAGTTTTTATGCATTGCTCTTATTGTGATATCACTTGGCAAGTATTTTCTCAACGGAGCATGTTCCCGTCTATAATGAGAAATTGTAGGTCCAAAACTTTCAACATGTTGTACAATCAATGTTTCATCAAATTTGTTTTCTTTTTGTTTTCTACCACGATTATCCTGTTTTGGAACAATGGATGTCCTTTCATTTTTGAGGGTGACATTTCTAAGGACACGGTCGTTTTTCAGTTCATATCCTAACGTTGCCAAAATAAACTTCTTACAAACCTGCTGATTATTTCCGGCCTCGTCAGGTAAATAATAAGAAACAGTTTTATTTCGTCTAGATCCCTCGGCAGTCAATATTTGTGATCTTCTTTTAACACCAGTAGTACTAGTTTTGTGTAATATAAAAGCACGCCTCTCTTTTTCATTCATGTTCCAAAATTCTTTATTAATTACTTCTTGTCGTTGTACACTGATTTTTTGAACACATTTCTTTTTACATTTTTCACCACAGTTTTCTTTAACAAAACAATGTTTTCGTCGTTTCAGGGATAGTCTCATTTTTTTTCTTGTTGCCGGAGAAGTGTCATACCTTTTTCTTTTTCTTAAAGTTCCTTTTTTCGTATACATAATATCTCCATCTAATTTGGTCGAAACTTTTTCAACAATTTCGTCTAGTGTATGCTTTATTTCTTTTTGTATATTTCTCTCTCTTATTATCGTCAAGGGTAAATTGTCTTCTTCAGAAGATATGTTTTCAATTATTTCAATTTCAGAGATTTCTGAATCAGAAACCTCGCTAGACCCGGATATAACGAAGTCGCGATCTTTAATAGAATCATCGCTATCTTCTAAAATATTATCAGAATGATTATTCTGTTTTTCCTCAATATGATTATCATCTGAAATATTTTGGTCTTCCTGTATGTTAATATTCGAATTATTTTGAATTTCATGTATGTTAACGTTCAAATTATATTGTTTTTCTACCATGTTAATATCTGATATTGTTTGTCCTTCTTCTATGTTAATATGCCTATTATTTTGTCTTTCCTGTGTGTTAACGTTCAACTCATATTGTTTTTCTTCTATAATATTATCTAAAACAGTTTGTCCTTCTTCTATGTTAACTTTCAGATTATTTTGCCTTTCCTGTATGTTAACGTCCAGATTATATTGTGTTTCTTCCATTTTAGCATTTGAAATGGTTTCTGTTCTTTCTATGTTAACGTCTGAATTATTTGAAATTTCTGCCGAACATTTTTGAGCAAGCTCCAACATTTTTTTAGTTCTTTTTTCATCCTGCAATTTAAAAACAAGTATTTTTTCTACAACAGTGCCTAAAATATTATAACTCGTGAAAAAAGACTCACTTAACACACTTGTTGCATAAATAGCTATTATGTCTTACTAGTTTATGTATTTTTGAAGGAAGAATTACGCGCAATATGAACTAACTGCCCTCGGTCGATTTCCACCTCGACCAGAGGCACTCAGTCTGTATGCTATCGAACCTCGGGCCACCATTATTTGGATCATATTGCCTTTGCAATCTTAATAACTAACTATAAGATATACAGGGTGGCCCGTAAGTTATAGATAAGAAAGTTCATATATACATATGGGCCCAAAAATGCTTCGCTTCTGAGGTACAGGGTGTTGAAAGTGAAAAATGGCACATATTTATTCGATTACTATAACGGTACGCCACTGCTTTTTTAAAATAAAATTATTTTCCTAATTTCTTATCATTTTCTAACAAAAATGATCTTCTGACTTTTTTCTGTCCGACGAATGGTTTTTGCTTAAAAAAATAAAATAAATTTATTTGCATTTCCCATCATGCATCTTTAAGAATTTTGAAATGCAGATATACATTTATTTTATTTGTTTAGGCAAAACCGGTTCGTCGGACAGAAAAAAGTCAGAAAATCATTTTTGTAAGAAACTGATCAGATATTAAGAAAGTAATTTTTATTTTAAAAAAGCAGTGGCGTACCGTTTTTTGAATCGAACAAAAATATGCCATTTTTCACTTTGAACACCCTGTTTCTCAGAAACGAAGCATTTGCACCCATGTTTATCGGAACTTTTTTGTCTATTTTTGGATGTAGAGTAAGCTGCTGAAGTTTGGACCATGACTTACGGGCCACCCTGTATATTAATATGACATCATATTACAATAAACGTTTTTTGAAATGCACTGGGTTGAACACAGGCAGTCGGCATTCAGCGTAAAAAGCAAAACATAAACAAGCACTTTATCGCATGTGCACTAATTAAAGTTTATTAAAATATATATTAAACTTACCTCTATTATTGTATTCAAGTACACAAAATCAGATCACAAAAACAGTTTAAATTGTTTTAATTATTAGATTATATCAACGTTTCAGTGGATCGATAATATGCAACGTGTCATAAAAATATTAGGTTATCTTCCTTGAGTTCTAAAAGGAACTGTCATATCTGGTAGTAAATTTGTAACATACGACAATTCTTCTTGGCACAAGTCAGATACGACAAATTGTATTGGAATCAGTTACAACTTTTTCAGTGATCACAATAAAAGAATTTGTCGTATCTGTCATATACGACAATGTTTCTTAGCATGTGCTACATACGACACATTTCATTGGGACCAGTGGCAATTTTGCAGATATGACATTTTTCATAAGCTTATATATACACCTAACTTTCCTCTTACGACATTTGTTTCTAGTACGATAGGTGTAAAATAATGCAGAAATACTTAAGCTGGAAAAAACAATTTTTGACAAAATTGTTAGAATTGTTTTAATGGGGCTTGATCATTTAATAAACTAAATTTTTATACAAAAATTAAATGAAAATTAAAAAGGGTTGTTAATATATTCTGTTCATTTATTTTTTTTTCAGTGATCCCTATGTAAGAATTGACTTAGTACCAATAAATGGTGATGATATAATTGACTCTGTACTGACTCGGACCAGGAAAAAGGTATTAAGGGTTAATTTTTCTTAGTATTTTTATTAAATAGTATTTTATTTATTTTTAGACGCTAAATCCAGAATGGAACGAAGAATTTATTTTTAGGTAAGTAAATATTATTTTTATTAAAATTTGCATTGTTATATTAATTGGTTTACTAATTGGTCCTCGACTAAAATTCTTCAGCAATGGTCAGTTTTACAAACAATAAGTCTTTATAATATGTAAAAGTGTTTAAAGTAAAAAAACTGGACTAGGTTATACACATATTTAGTAATATTAATCACAATAATTTGTTTAAATATGGTTTGAAGAGGACATTTGTATCTTGAAGGCCTATTTCATCTTGTCCTGCAAAACAGTTCTTTTTAAAAATTTCATATCTGTGAAAAATTTGTAATAGGTAATAAATGGTTAAAATTTGAGGTTCTGGTAGAGGAGCTCATGGCTGAAAAACCTCAAAAAATAATGGGAATTACAGAGACAAGTTACTGGTCCTGGAAATTTGTCCATTACGTTTTATCTTTCTTTGGTTTAACGCAAGTTCCTATAACTATGTTTCTGTCATTTATCATGGGAGGTAATCGCAGAGGGTGCAATCATCGCCTTTTCATGGTTGCCAAGTTGTTTACAATTTCTCTTTCTTTGGCTAAAACCTGATTATACTATATACCAAGAATTGAATATTTCTAACTTGACAACGCTGCCCCAGGCAGTCACGACGAAATGTTATTCCATATTTGTGTTTGATATTTTTTAATGGTCGATTTGTTTGGACAGTTTGTTTATATTTTTTGTGATTTATTGTGTGTTTCCTGGTTTTTTACCTTTAATTGAACTTTGAATATTGACTTTTATTAGTGATCACAGTGTATATATTAAATTTTTCCTTTTTTGCTTTTCAACAGATAATTTAAGGTTATATTGACATGGTTATCTGTAAGAAAAATCTTTATGAAAACCAAATAAATGACATTTTTAGTTAGATGTGGGTAATTATTGAACTAAACCCCAATATTTTATAATAATAGGAAATAAAAACAAGTACCTAATATTAAGGGCAAAAATGTCACAGCTGAATTTGGCGGGCAAACGATAAAGTCGACTCACGCGCCATCTGCGTTTACCTTCCTTGAAGACAGACAAGGAAGGCCCAGCAGCTATCTCCTCTCGAATAATTTATTTACATTTAGTTGCTTCGTCTCATTCTTGTCTCTATGAAATTATAAAAATTTTGATCTAAAAATATGAAAAAGTTATGAAATTGTGTGATTGTTTAAAATCCTGAAACCTGTAGTAATGTTCGGGCAATAAGAAAAACACTGAAATAAAAGTCATCTGGATTTAAGTCACACAAAACTAAATTTAATTTTCTTTAAAAAGCTATTTAAAAAAAATATATTTTAAAATTTAATTCTATTAAAATTAACCAAGCTATTCAAGGCCAGTGTATCCTTAATTTTTAAGGATGAATTCTATATCACCTTTTTTAGTTAGCCGTTTGTAATTGCCTTTTTTTATACACTTTTATGCATTTATTCATATTTTAAAATTTTATCTCTCAAAGTAATGTCTAAAATAATTAAACAGTATATTTATTTATTTTTTATTTATTTATTAACGGATACTCCATTTTACAACAATTAATTACAATATAAAAAAAATTACATAACAATATTTAACAAATGTACCTATATTATTTAACTTTTAGGTAAAACCGACAGAACATAAGCTTAGTTTTTCAAGTTTTTGATGAAAATAGACTTACGCGTGATGACTTTTGGGAATGGTTGAACTTTCTTTGGTAAATTTGCCAAAAGAACAAGAAGGACGCCATATACCTGCTGTAAAGTATTTGTTACGTCCCAGAAGGTATGTACATATTTAATGTTCTCTTTTAAAATACTAACTTTTTAAATGTCACCTTACTCTAATTTCACTTTATTTACGCTTTTTAATAACCTAAATGATTTTATTTAAGTTGGTAAGATACTTTTTATTTAAATATTTTTACCCCCGCTTTTCTAACATTTCTACATTGGAACCATCGCATTAATTTTTCTCTGCATGCTCTTCGTTCTGTCTCTTTCACGCAACCTAGCGGTTTTATGGGTGCGAGATCGCGCGTCCGGGGCCACTTTGGAGATATACCACGCCTATTTGTACGACGGAGGAGAAGCGCCAATCGCAGCACCCGAAGAACCAATTAACACCAACGAGTGGGAGAGATTGTCGGGGAGGCGAGAGAGGAAAGTGGCTTCAGGTGAGTTTCATATAGAGTAAGAGCCCGTGAGTGGCAGACCTTGGTTATTTCTGTAAAAACTGAAAGTTTGGTCAGTGCATGCTTCCAACATAGTTGAAGCGATGGTAGACAATGAAGTTTGACTCATAGTGGCTTTTTAATATTTCTTTTCTTCGCTAATGGTTATGGTTTCTTGAAAAAAAGTAAGGTTAATGTTATTATTATATTTTATTAACCTCAAAAACGAAAGACGCTAGATGAAATTTTACGAAAATATTAGCTATTATAAAAATATACTTTCTGAATATCTTTGCACTTAGAATTAATGGAAGTGGATATGATAGACTTATTTAGATAGCCTGATTTATTTAGAATTTTTAACTCTAGTATTGTAATGTGTCGAGAAGGGGTAATTTATTATATAAAAAAAATCTAATAGCTAACCAGAACGGTTGCCACAGCATCTATGATAGTTGGGCAACCAAATAACTCCTGCTAATGCTTCTTTTCATAGGTAAAGGCTGTTCAGTAAGTTAAGATGATACTAGGGTACGATTTTATTCGTTTAATGTGTGGGTTCCTTTATCTTTTGTACAAAAAGATATACCTTATTTTAATCGATATCTTGTACCACTCTCCATAAAATCGAATTTTGGACACATACATACCAACAATTCACTACAGTCGTTGGCATTAAATAAAAGAATTTATACAAACTTAAGAAAATACCGCAACTCGTTTTTATTACAAAAAAACCTTTACCATACCTCGCCGCTTTGTCTACTCTCAGCACAAAAAGGCTCCGGACAAGCGGCGTAATAAAATTTTAGAGTCAACGTGGACTTGATAAGTTTGTCAAAACTATTTAGTAAGCCACGAACCATGGGCGATTTCGGCTCATTTTGGTACTTATTTTGGCTGACAGAAACAATAGCTTAAACTTTACTTTTAACCAAAAACATAACAATTGGTATATAATGAAGTTTAACCCATTGTTTATCTGTCAACGAAAAAGGGACCAAATGAGCTGCGAATTGCAAAGTTACCTGTGTATGTGCCTATAATAGGTCGGCGTTTTTCCGCTGATAGTAAACAAGCGGCGAGGTGTGATAATGAGTTTTTTTCTAATAAAAACGGGTGGCGGTATTTTGTTTGAATTTTTATAATTTCTCTCAGTTTAATAGCTTTATATATATATTTTTAATAATTTTGTTGAATAAATGGTGTGTTTCAATGTGTTACATTATTGGTATGTATGTTTTGAAATGCTGTTTTATGCAGAACGATACAAGTTATCGATTACAAGCGGAATACCTTTTTTAAAGATTTAGGGATAAACGGTAAAACCCAAATTACTAAATTTGTCAGCCCTGCTTGAAAATTTACACAATAAACGGAGATAAATAGTCTCACCCTGTATAATCCCTGACTTACTGAACAGCCTTTTACTTATGGAAAGAAGTATTAGTATAAGTTATTTTGGTTGCCAAATATCACTGATTCCGTGTCCGAAAAGCTAATTTTTTAAATCCAACTTTGAAGGTCAGTAACTCTCTAGCGGAGCACAATAGACCATGTTATTTTGGCACATGCTGTTAGCCCTATATTTCACCACATCACCTTTTCAGACATCCTGTATACCTATGTTTACATATTATGCAGGGCTTAGCTAGAAATGTATTTAAAATAACAAGTAAAAACTAATCATAGCTTAATTTGTTTGAAATTTTAGAAATTTATAAAGTTATCGGACTAAATAAAAATATTTATTAATTACCAAAATAGCTAACTATTAGGCTATTAGGTTTTATTGCTTCATATGGTCAATAATCCTCAAATATGGAAAAACTGCGGAGTGCTACCATTTAGGGTGGCGTGTTTGAGAACAGGGTGAAAATATCCCGTTTTCAGTTCTTTGAGGTTAGCTCGAAAACTACTTACATACTTTTTCTTGGTAGTACTCAACACAAAGTTGTAGGAAATTAAATTTTATCAAATGACCCTTTCTGAATTAAAAGTGCTATTTGACAATAATATGCCCAAAAACAAAACAAAGAAAAACAGAAAAAACGAGTTTTTATTTTTTTGCATAAGTTTTCCACTGAAGTTTATGAACAGGCACACATACAAAAAACAAAACATATTCCTTCTCAAACGACACTGAATAGAAGTATTTTAGGATTCATAGCATAAGCTCTTGCTTACTACACTCATTTTGGGAGCAATTTTACCTCATTTTTTCGCGTTATAAAACGTTGCTTCTATAACTCTTTCCTACGCAGCTTGTAGATATATGGCAATGGTATATTCAATTGAAAGAGATAACAAGAGCCGCGCTGCTTGCTGCTCCGTGTGGTTCGACAGCGTCGATCACCGGAGCTAAGTATTGTGGAGCGCGGCCATAACTTTGCGTGACCGCAGGCGTGCGGCGTAATCCAGGTGTTCGGCTCGGGGGTCAGCGGACGAACCGGAGCAGTAACCATCCGTTGGTGCAAATGAATGGCGTGTTAACGGGAAGGAGTAGGTCACGCCAATAATGTGCTTCCCCAGGGCCGCGCCCAGATCGGGAAGAACCTGAAAGCGGCTTAGACAAAAAGGAGAACCTTTCAAGCATAGTAATTCCGATTATCCACATAGTAATAATAAAGTAACCCATGTGTCTGATTTTTTAACTATCATATAGATGCTGCTTTAGCCTGTTCTTATAAAATGCCACATCTACCGAATCAGACACCCTTACTCTCCAGGTTAAAGTTTGAACTGCAGGATGCTAATTGTAGAACATAATATGTGAATATTTTTAAGCCAAATACAGCCATTCTTGACAAACCTCAAAAAATTTGGCTTTTTTTTTGTATCCTTATTTTTTTCACTAGTGTACTTTAAAAAAGTTATATAAACTGTCAGATTTTTTAGCTGAACATGGAGCTTAATAAAAACTAAATTAAAAAATTGTCTGGACAATATTGACACTTTTTCAGACACCATAGTCAGCTCCAAACCCTTCGAATTTTTTACCATTTGGACAAAAAAAAACATTTTTTATGCTTCTAAGGACGGCATATTCCTGAGCAAATTTTGTGAAAAAATTTATATATACGTAGGTCCGGGAAATGCTTTGTTTCTAATATTCAGGATGTTAAACTTAAAAAAAAAATGGGTTTTTAATAACTCCCTAAATATGCCTTATCCGATTTTAATAAAATTTGGCTGGGGTATTTGCTAAAATAGGGAAGTTCATTTAGCCCTAAACTAATTTTAATTTGTAAAACCAGTGGCAGCGTTGGACGCATTTAGCTAATATTATTGACAAAAAAATTAAGCCACTGACTTTTTTGCAACTTTTATATTTTTTTCGGTTGAAACACCTAAAAATACAAGTTTTTTTGTCTCTTCTTATTTTTAAGTAAATTTTCTAGATCCGCTAAACTGCATAATCCTGTACCATACGAGAGAATTCGGATTTTTTTTTTTAATTAAGTGTTATAAACTTCTTATTAGCGATTATGTAATATCAACAACAAAGGCTTACGGTTAAGAACGAAAAATTTTAGGACCCATGTTTATATGAATTTTTTTATAAAAATAGGTCAGAATATGCCCTTAAATTTTCTTACTGCAATTAGGGAAACACACTGTATATTTTGGGTTCCAAAAGTGTTAAACAGTTTGCTATCACTCTCTTCATATTCTTGCTAATTTATCTTTCAGTTGTCATTCAGGTTTTAGAAGTACAGTTTGTATTGATATCATTTTTATTTGCAGTAGCAATAGCCTGGAGACTGAAGAAGTAGCCCAAGCTGCTAGAGGTGAAGATAGAGAAGTATTTGAAAGGCGATACCACATTAGTGCTGAAGAACAAAGCAATGGACGAGGTGATGCTTCTAGTAATAATCAGGTTAGTTAGTTTGATTTTATTATATATATTATTTAGTAGATAAAAACAAATGTTGTACCATTATTTGATTCCCACCAATCTTTTTACTAATATTGTTTAGCATATCAGATATCAGAAATTTGCAGAAGCATCGGATTTGTATTTTTATTTCATAAAATTTTTCCAAAAATGCATTTTGTTACATACCCCTCGTAAGTTAATAAAGTTAAGATTAGATTTGGTTTAATAAACAAACATCAGTAAATAATCGCAACTTATATTAATTATAACATGCACCCTAGTAGATACATTGATTAGGAAGTATTTACCACTTCCCAATCAAAGGTCGCCGCCCAAATAATACAAAAAACGCTCTTTAGTGCGTATTCAGCAACAATAGTAAATAAATAATTTTATGTTTTTATGCACAGGGTCACTCAGTAGTTAGAAGTATTATGTCTTTAATGAAGTCTTTAATCTTCTTGTTGTTGTCTTTTATTTATAAAACACTTGTGTGGTACCGATTTGAAATGGAAAAAGTACAGATGTGGACCATACAGACAAACTGGGCATTGCACAAACATCAATGTGATGTATCCAGAACACAATCATGTTTTTTGTCGCGGGGAAAAGTCATCAAATATGCATCCTTTACTTATGAAAGCGGCCAAGCTTTTGCACAGCAGACACATTCAGTATTACAGGCGTCACATTTGTGACAATAATCTTAATAGACATGATCACATTATATACATAGCCACGCGACCAGCTTCAAAGAAGCTTGGATCGGTCTTTCGGGAGCCAAAAAGTATTTTTTCTTTCTAATTTATACACTTTGTATGTATCCTAATTCCCCCACAACCCTCAAAGCACTCTTAATTTCATTCAGCAGACGCTGTTCAGCCTATTAATGATCCGTCACTTACAGATTGGCTACCTTTCTTGCCCATCATTAGGCCATGGGGGACTAGCGAAGCGTCTTTTTATTAGTGTATAGTTTTTCGCGTCGCACGCGTCTCAATTTGCGACTTGCCTTACGCCTTCCTTAAGACACCACCGTGCGTTAGTATTTACGCTTCGTGGATTGTCCGAAAGTAAAAAAAGGATGAAAAATTGTTGAGTTATACGTTAACAGCGATGATATTTTTTTATACATGCCTTTAGCGGTCAATATGTTATTGTGGGTAAAAATTTCCGATTACACATGTAGTTACATCAATTTGTTTTATAAAATTTAACACAAAATTAAAGAAAACTTTAACCTTTGTTTCTATTTTATTTTCTTTAATATTTTTTTTGTTTATTTTTTTATTTACCTGTTTTACACAATTCTTGCATGCAACATTTATTTAGCAATCGGATGAAGAAAATACAGAAGCTGAACAAAATGGCGCATTACTACAAGATGAAGACGAAGCAAACCAAAACACGGAAAATCTCAACAATACTGATGATAACACCCTTCTTGCTCCTCCGAATAACACTGACCACATATCGGCACGTATTAGTGACGCTGGTTCCGACGTTACGAATAGACTAAGTGTGACAGATTCAGATTATAATGGATCTGCAGAAAGCGACGCTGAGAGCAGAAGAAACTCTATCGATGGAAACGTACCACGAGCAGGTGTCGACACGGTAAACAGAAGCTATGATATGCCCAGTGGCGGTAGATTAAGAAAATATATTTTTGCTAAATTTATGCACATTTGCTTTTTATTTTTTGTTTGTAGATAAACAAAATCGGCCTTTAAATTTTCCATCATAGTCCAAGGGCCCGGCAGGAAGGCAGACCATCGTTATAAGCTGAAAAATTGCATGGTCCCAACATAGGTAGAAGCGATGGTAGACTATAAAGTTTGACTCATAGTAGCTTTGGCAGGTACCAGGTACTAAAGGTTAATGAATTTAAACCTAAGTTTCGTCATGTAGTAAAAGCTAAATTTTATATATGGTACTTATAAGCAGATATTTTCTCAGTCGCCAGACAGGTTTGACACACCCAACCCCTTGGCAGACATTTTTGGGTAGCTCAAAGGTCTGAGGGAGTCCAATATTTCCGGTATTTAACAAGACATGAAAAAATTCTAAAATAAAAGTTGTAGGGTTTAAGTAGTATGCATCTCCTAAAAATATTTCCATAGATACAGAGTGTCCCAAAAATATTGTTACGGACATTAAAAATAAGTGTTTTTAATTTATAGAATTGTATAAAGTTAGGACCTTTTAATTTACTCTGATAATTTATTTGAATAATTTACCTTAGATTTTCCAAGTTCTTTCATCAGTTTCAAAGGTTTCCGAAAACGCCCGAATTATCCATTGAGAACTTTTATGCCATCCTGTACTATGGAATTTTCGCTAGTTACGTTCGATTGTTAATAAAAGGTATAAAAACGAAGACACGTGTTTTTATACGAGGTGATTCGGAACAATATATTGTTGTGAGGTTAGTTCTTTTTAAAATTGTTTTTTGGGGACACTCTGTATACATCCAAATATTTGTAGGACATGCCTATTTGGCAACCCTACAACTCTTATATAAGACTTTTTGTCACATCTTGTTAAATAACAAAACTATTGGACTGCCTCGGACCATTAGGCTACCCCAAAATGTTTGTATGCCAAGGGGTTGGACTGTCAAATTATTTGGCGACTAAGGAAATATTTTCTTCTAGATACCCAAGTAACATATCTAAAATTCAGCTTTTACAAAAAGACGAAAGTTAAATTTCAATTTACTAACCTTTGATACCTGGTACCCGCCAAAGTCACTGAGTCAAACTCCATAGTCTACCATTCCCTCTACCTATGTTGGGAGCACACATTTTTAGCTTTTACAAATAACGGAGGTCTGCCGCTCACGGGCTCTTACTCTATAACGCTTCAGTTTTAACGTATTTTTTTATATTCTTCCAGTTGTTGGTGATAGTTAGGTAACAAATAGAGTCAAAATTTCTTAAGCGGGCCACTAAAAATCGACTAATCGATTTTAAAGTATCTATTAACATATTTTGGTATCTTTATCGGTTAAAAGTCATCCCCCAACAGGGTTTTTGAAAATTTTAATGTTTCAAAAAATTTAGGAGTCATTAAAAATTTTAAGTACTTTTTTTGTAAGTTACAATATATCAGCAAATAATTACTGGATTTCCATTAAAATTTATTTGTATGCTAAGGAGTGGTAGAGGAATAAAAAAATACATAAAAAAATTGCTTAAACATAATTAGTTTTATAGTAAACAGATGATAATTTAAGTAACTCGGTGTTGTAGAAGTTTTTTTAAAATAAATTTTCGTTAATGTATTAACTAAATGATCGCACAAGAAAATTTTAGTGCTTTGCTACTAGAAAAAAGTTATAAACGCTTTAATGCGCCAGACACCGGTTTTATTTTGCCGATTTAGGGATTGAATATACTAAACAGCAGCCAAGGAGGACGCACTGCTCCGAGCGCTGTGTCTTACGCCGAGTTTTCGAACATACTTATACCTTCTCCGGTGTTCCAGGCTAAATGAAATTTTGGCGTCTAGCTCTAGCAGATTTATGTCATGATGCTCTTGTGGAAGAGGATCTCTGCTATGTATACTTCCAAACAGTGTCTTAAGCATGTCAGTGCTTAATTTTCTTTTTAATTAAAATAGGTGCTTACTTCTAAAAGTTTGTTAAGCTCTTATTTTAAATGCAGCAATATTGTTCAGAAATTCAAATTCAATTAAGTTTTAGTAAAGTTACCTATTAGTAGTTATTATTGTAACTAATTTTGTAACTAATAATAATTGCTTTCAAAGTTTTTTACTAATTTTTTTGTGTGCTCATGTTTTTCTTTATATTTTACCGCCAATGGGGTACTATAAAAGTTGCTTATGTGTACTCTGTCGTACGCTAGCTTGTGTTACAACGCACATTCTTATATCATATATATGTTACAAATAAAGAAAATGCAAAAAATCATATAAAAAGTAATGTTAGTGTTTAGTTTTGATTTATACAGACTCCACAGATGGAGTTAAGAAGAGGAAAAATGGACCAAAAATTTCATTTTTCGAAAAAAAGTCATTCTTCATAAAAAATTTTGCTTGTAAAAAAATACGAAGAGAAAATGTTCATTTTGCATACAGGGTTCGCAAAAACTTAAAAAATATGATTTTTCTTCAAGAGTAAAATAAATACCTGTATTTTGCATTTTTTAGCAAAATGTCATTGGAAAAAATTATTTAGAATCATGTTCGTAATCGATAAAAACAATAATACAAAATTTTATTGAAATCCATAACTTGACGAAAACTGGCGTTTACAATTAAAATTGTAGGAATTAAAAAAAAACCAGGATTTAAAAAGCAAATTTTAAAAGTTTATTAGGCCATTTTATTATAAAAATTTAAAATAATTAATATTTTGTTAACTTCAAAATGGTTTTTTGAATCTTTTGATACTCCTGTATTTTTAAAAAAAAAATTAAAATGCTATTCTAAATAAATTTTTTAAATGATATTTTGCTTAAAAATGATAAATAAAGGTAGTTTATCCTTGTAGAAAAATCATGTTTTTTAAGTTTTTGCGAACCCAGTATACAAAATCAACATTTTCTTTTAGTAAATCCCATTTTTTTTACAAGCAATTTTTTTATTAAGAATAATTACTTTTTTCAAAAAATGAAATTTTTGGTCTATTTGTCCCCTTGTTAACCCCATCCGTAGACAGTCTGTATAACTTTATAAGACTAGCGTAAATATTAAAAAATAATAAAGAAAAATAAACTGAATTTATATTTTAAAACAGAATGTTTATAAAATTATGTTATTTAAAGATCAAAAATTGATGGTTTAGTTATTTAAGATCAAAAATAAAGCCAAAAGCGATAGTAAAATCGCCATATGATATACAGGGTAGTTCAAAAATGCGAAAATAATAAATAATTGAGTTAAACTTTAAAAATAAAATTATTCAGAATGAATTGAAAAAACATATTCTCTAGAATAAAAGCGTTAAAAGGAACCACCTTATGACATACAGAAAGAATAAGAATTACGAAAATATTATTTTGGCAAATAAAAAAATTGGTTATGGAAATTTTTGTAACTACTTTATTATATAGCGTGAAAAAGATAACAAAATTATTTAAAATAAAATATTTTTCTGCCCCATGTAAATTTTAAGTAAACATAAATATGTTGGCATATAGATAATAAAAACTAAAGTCAATTTATTTTTGATGAAAAACAGTGTTTTTCAGTTTACACCTAATTTTCCTCATTAATTATAAGTAATAAAAAAAAATGTTTTTTAAAAAAAATGTTATTGCTATTTAATTAAATAGTTTTTAAAATATGTTTTTTCAATTATTTTTATTTTTCTAAGATACATTTTCAATATAATAACCACTCCATATGTATATCAGATCTGATTCTACCTGATCAAAAATTTTTATACCGTAGAAATATTTTTGGCAAGCAGAATATTTATTAATGAATAAACTCTACTTTCAATTCCAAAAATAATGATTTTAAATCTTATATCAACTCTAACTTTAACAGGGACTCACGTTGTCAGTAGTATTTGAGGGTATCGAAAATATTTTGAGATTTTTGTCTCCAAAGTTAAAATTAATTTGTTAAATATTGTTCAATTGAAACGAATTTTGGTATTATTTTAAAACATTATTAGTTTCACTTCTAACACTTGCAAGGGGATATAATCCCGGGATCCCGCCCCTTTACACTCCTGAAATCTTCGGGATTAAATTCCTGTCAATTTATCAAGTTGTCAATGCCAATAAAAATAAAAAGTCAGCCATTTTTATTTCTCAGCTGATTTTAGTCAGGTTTACTCGGTCTTACTTAAAGAAAATCATGTAAAAGCAACACTCCGCATCATGAAAGTTATTAGTTTTTTTATTGAAATTTGTTTATTTTAAGTATATTTTGGATATTTTACTTTTTATTATTTATAGGGTTTATTATTGCCTTAAGTTTGTTGTATTTTATTACAAATAACAAATGTTTTAATGCGATAAATTAGAGATTATTAGAGGGTATGTCGATGATGCAGAAATGCAGTTTTGTTTTTATTTTTAAAGTTACCTAATTATATAGACTGTAGAAATATTTTTATAAAAGGAAAGTTTGTATCAAGTTAATTTTTCTATATTTTAATTACTTTGTTTTTTGTTTTGAAAAGTAAACTACTTATTTGTTCAGATTTTTCTTTATTTCTAAAGAAAGTTTAAAAAATAAAAGTTTTTAAATATTTTCGAATTTTTTGTACTCTATCCTCAAATCCCAGGATCCCGGGCTTGTCTGTACTCTGTCCCGGAATCCCGGGAATTATATCCCCTACTTGCAAGTGATCACGATCATTTGATATGACAGATGCTATTTGAAATATTAGTAAACATTCAGAATAACCACATAAGTTTCCAAAAGAATGTTATCAGTTTTACTTCTTTCAGTTTTTTTACTGATTACGCCTAGCCACCTTAGTATGTGAGATCCATTCCATTATGACTTACACCGCTCTGACAGAAAAAAAACATGACTTTAAACAATACACTAAGTTCAATTTTTAAGACAAGTTGGCTTGTACCACTTAAAGTTCTGAACCCTTATTTATAAGTCAAAATTATAAAATAGTGATTTGTTTTATGTTTGAACTCGATAACTTTTAAAGCTACAGTTAAATATTTTTGATCGGATAAACATATTTTTGCCTTTTCTTAGTATACAAATTTATTTTATTGTTTTACAAACCCCGTTTTAATAAAATATTATTCAGTGCATTATTTATTTCAGAGTTTTGACAATGTGGACAGCAATAACTCGTCTCGACGAGATTCGCCAGTATCCACGACTACGAATAGCAATAACACATCACAAAAATGACTTAACAGTAATTGGGGATGACCTGCCTCCAGGATGGAGTGTTCAAAGGTATTCATTATTACTTACATCAAGTTTAGGCAAACTACCGAAAATTCGACAGTATTACCCAACGACAAAGTATTACCCGTGGTAATTGGTGTATTCCTTTTATGGTTTAGAACCGCTAAAATCCGTTCTTAAACTGTCAAGTGTCAAAAATGTCAAAAATACCGAAGACTGCAATTAAAAGGAACACTTTTGGTGTCGTTCCGGGCGGTTCTAGACCCTTAAAGGAATACCCCAAATATTTGGTTTTAAACGATAGAACTTTGTGATAATTTTGACGTAAATTATATGGATCAAGTTTCAACATCAAAGTCAACCCAACCCGCCTAAACGCAATATAATACCGATTGTTTTTGGTTAAAATTCGTTGATCGCCTATATTTAATGTTAGTGTTTTTGATACTAGATGTTTTTAAAGAGGCAAAGAGGAATCCTCACAAATTAGTTAAATATAACGAGGGTCACACCGCAGTACCTCGTAAGACGCAAAATATAAATTTTAGAGGATATACAAAAAACTGCTTAATACTATTCATTTGGTAAAGGGTGGCGTTATTTTTTTAGTTATGTTATGTTATTAAAATACCAATGATTTGTAAATTATATTTTGCAAGTAAATACATTTTATTATTTAAAAGTTATAGGGTATTAAAAACGAATATAATTAATTATTAAAAAGTTACTTACGAGGTACTGCGGTGTGACTCTCGGTAAATAAATTTCAATAAATGTTTATTATATGTATAAAAAAATCTTACCAGTTAGCTTTATTATTTCTAAACAGCTCTAGTAAAATATTAAACTTAAAAGGGGTGGGGTTTCTTTTTTTGTATAAAAACCCTGCTGGTATTTCCTAAACCTTTAAATGTTTTAAGTATACTAATAGCCATCCTTACAACGCGAGTTAGAAGAGTGTAGTTGTATAACTCAATTTACTTAAAATTAAATTTTTGTTGAAAGGCAGTATTTTCGATAACATTACTGTCTGCTAAAAAGCAGTGTTCTAGAATTTGTGCAACAAACACATTTTTATTTTCATATAAGTAATGAACACGATATTCTAGCATTTTTCATATTTTTAAATTTGTAGTAAGTTACAATTTCAAGAATAAACTGGTACTTTCTGAAAAAGTAACTACAATTAAAAAGTGTTTCCTTGTAATGACGTAATTTTTAGTTAGTCGATGCGACGCACAGTGCAGTGAGCTTATGTAACTGTTGGACAAATTTAATATATCCAAAACAAATAGAGATAGACATATCAAATGCGGTATTTTTGTAAAGCTTTTTGAATCTTTATAATATGTTGCATTTAAAAATTTCATACTTTTTGTCCTACCCTGTATATCTTAAGATGTAATAAAAATTTGATAAGTGATTTAAAAACTACAGAATTAACCAAATAAACTTATATGTTTTTAATTTGGTAGGATAAAAGAAAAAGTTAAGGTGGTGTAAATTTATAACTTAAAGACGAATTCTACAAGTCAAAAAACCTTTTGTATACCTATAATCTATCTTTTTTGTTTTTGAAAAAACCGCGTTTGAAAAGGTCCGAACAGCCGCACAATAAACAGGTTCATGAATACTGGGCGCGCGGAAACGCCGTTTTCTTTAAAACTAAAAAGATAGGTTATGGGTATATTATAGGTTTTATATCAGAAATATCTCGTAGAATTTGAATCTTAAAAATATATAGGGCGTTCCATTAAAATTATTCGAGTTATCATAGTTAAAAGTTTAAATTTTACAGCACTTCCGGTTAAACAGAAAGTAGGATTATAGTGGCCTTAGAGGGTATAGTTTTTAAAAGAAATAATTTAGCCATTTAAAATTTTTGTAATGTTTATATGTTTTCCCATAAAACTGCACATTGTGCGGTAGTCAAGACATTTTCAAACGCCATTTTCTTTACGACCAAGAAGGAAAGGTTATGTATATATCTCGAAGGCAAATGGCTTCTGTCTAGGCAAAAGCCTTTTACCTGGGCAAATGACTTTATGAAAATAATTTCTATTTTAAAGCCATTTGCCTTGGTAAATGCTTTTGCCGTGCTTCTTGTTAGGCAAATGGCTATACTCATATTTGATAACATACGTACGATAACATATGTACAGTTTGTCTTGCAGACTACAGTAAAAAGCGAAAGCATGTGTAATTTGATTGGTTTGAAGCGCTATAGACGGTCATGCAAAACTGTCACGGATAGTTTTGGTTAGTTAAATATTTTATTTGCCTATAATATATTTAACAATAACTAAATTAAAATAGAAACTTTGACACCGTGTATCTCGCAAACGATCAACTTTTCGACAAATGTAAATTGCGTTAGATTGTTGTATTTTGGCCCAAGGAGTCCATGGTAGCATTTTGTACAGGCTTCTTAGAGACACCCTATATAAACATAGGTCCGAAAATGAATCTTATTCTGCGATCAGACAGTAATCTACATATTTTCAATACGTTTTCTTAGGTGTCGCTAAGCAGTGTACTTTTCCGGCCATGGCCGGCAATATTTTCGGACGCTCACTTTTCCTATACTTTTAACATTCGTTGATGACGTTTGTCGGCGTGGCGGCAAATAGCATTTAATTTTATTTGCCAAAGCAACATTGGGGGTCATGGTTAGTTCTGGTTAATTCAATCTTTTTTTTTTAATTTCCTAATAAAGTGAATTACAAAAAAAGATTTAACTAACCAAAACTATCCACGACCGCTCCAATGTGACAGTTTTGCATGACCGTCTATAGCGCTTCAAACCAATCAAATTACACATGCTTTGCATTTTTACTGTAGTCTGCAAAACACACTGTACATATGTTATCAAAGATGAGTATAGTCATTTGCCCAACAAGGAGCACGGCAAAAGCATTTAATTATTATTTTCATGAAGTCATTTGCCCAGGCAGAAGCCATTTGCCTGCGACATATATACATAACCTTTTTTTTTTTTTTTTGACTTAAAGAAAATGGTGTTTGAAAATGTCTTGACTACCGCACAATTTGCAGTTCTATGGAAAAACAAATAAACATTACAAAAATTTTAAATGCCTAAATTATTTCTTTTAAAAGACTCTACCCTCTAAGGCCACTACTTTCTGTGCAACCGAAAGTGCTGTAAAATTTGAACTTCTAATTATGATAACTCTAACAATTTTAATAAAAAGCCATATATATTTTTGGGTTTAAATTCTACGAGTTATTTCTGATGTAAAACCTATAATATACCCATATCCTACCTTTTTTAGTTTTAGAGAATGCGGTGTTTCCGCGCACAGTATCCATGAACCTGTTTATTGTGCGGCTGGTCGGACCTTTTCAAACGCGGTGATCTCTTAAACTAAAAGGATAGGTTGTAGGTATACAAAAGGTTTTATGTAAAGAATGACTTGTAGAAATTAAATCTTAAGAAATATACAGGGTGTTCCATTTAAAATATCAAAAGTTTATATCACTTCCGGTTAAACCGGAAGTAATACACAGGTGCAATTATATCTAAAATTTGCATCCGGTGATATAATACAAAGTCCCCAATGCTGGATAGTAATTCCGTTGTCACCCGGTATATTGTGAAAATGGTCCTAAGAAAAAATAAATGATAAGCAATGGTAATATGGTAAAACACATAAAGGCAAAGTAAATATTTTAAATACTGTTCCATATTCTAAGGAATAATATTCTGCCTAAGATATTACTTAATTTTATGTTGCACCTAAAATATCGACTAATTCAAATCCATGGAATTTTATAGTAAGTAGTAAAAATTAAATATTAAAATGTATATGCCCATTTTGCCTGACGACTTAAAATTTGGTCCGGAAAACTGGCAGTAGAAAATCGGCGAAAAAAAGACAGAATTTGTTACTTTTGTTGTGGCTAATTATTTGCGAAATAAACAATTTTGTTGCTCAAACCGATTGTGAGAAATCGGTAACAGTTCCAGCTTTTGTTAAGTTAGCATTGATATTCGCCGGAAAGGTGTACATAATACATTGAATAAAAATAAGTCTGTTTGTGGGTAATTTGTTGCTGCAAAAACAATTTAGAAATAACAATTTTTTTAAATTTTAACAAAATTATTACTGTCTATTCTAGCTTAACCCCTGATTTTTCCAGGTAAAATTTTAGTTGAAAACGTTTTGCTGCTTACGAAATTGTTTATCTAAGTGTAAAAAGTCAGAAGCAAAATAGAAACCGGAAGTCGGGGAAGATTGGGGCTCGGTTAACATACAAACTGGTCACGCCAGCTTTACACCCAAACTTTCCAGGTAGGATTCAATTTAAGAGTTTGTTGCTGCTCACCAAATTGTTTGTCACAGTGTAAAGAGTCGGCAATAAAGTAGAAACCGAAAGTCGGGGAAGATTGGAGATCGGATAACTCATAAATCGGTCGTGCCAGCTTACACCCGATTTTTTCAGGTAAAATTTAATTTAAAAGTTTGTTGATGCTCACGAAATTGTTTGTCACAGTGTAAAGAGTCAGCGATAAAGCAAAAACCGAAAGTCTGGGAAGATTGTAGATCGGATAACTCACAGGTCGTGCCAGCTTTTTTCGGATATAATTTAGGTTGAAAACGAAATTGTTTATCTAACTGTATAGAGTAAGCAACAAAGTAGAAACCGAAAGTCAGCGAAGATTGGAGATCTGTTAAGTTTTCTGAATATAATTTAAGTTAAAAATTTGTATTTGCAATTTTGACTAAATGCTTGACAGGTTTTTACAACGGATCACAAAGATCGCTCATGGTGGCTCCTCACAATGATGAAACTTTTAGTGGTATTGTTGCCATGAAATATCCTAAAACGTATTTTGATGCTGACTCCATACAGTTAGATAAACCATTTAGTGAGCAGCAACAATTTTTTAGCCTGAATTTTACCTGCAAAAATTGGGTGTAAAGCTGGCATGAGCAGTTTACATTAAACCGATCTGCAATTTTTCCCGACTTCCGGTTTTTATTTTGTTACTGGCTATACAGTTAGATAAACGATTTCGTAAGCAGCAAATGTAAATGCAATGTAAAGCTGGCGTGCCGACTTTTTGTTAAGAGATCTCCAATCTTCCCCGACTTTCGGTATCTATTTTGTTGCTGACTACACTGTGACAAACAATTTTGTGAGCAGCAACATATTTTTAGATTGAATTTTACCTGAAAAATCGAGTGTAAAGCTAACATAGACTGTATTAATTTTTGCAAAATTTAAAAAAAATCTTCAGCAATAAATTAGAAACAAATCGAATAATTTTTATTCTATGATTTACACCTTTTCTGCTTATATCCATGCCAACTTAACAGAAAGCTGAAACTGTTACCGATTTCTCACGATTTATATTTTAATAACTAACTAAAACTAAGCTTTATAAAGAATAACTAAAACTCCATGCAAGTTTAGACAGGTAAAATTATGCAAAAAGTACTGTTGTTTTAACTTTAATCATTTTATATTTTTCCAGAGCGCCAAATGGCAGGCTATTTTTCATTAATCACCACGAAAGAACCACTTCATGGGTCGATCCCAGAACGGGTCGTGCTAGTCCAATGCCAAATCAGCCTACAGTGCAGCCAGTTAATCGAAAGCCGGATGATGATCTAGGTCCATTGCCGGAGGGTTGGGAAGAAAGGATACATTCAGACGGACGAATATTCTTTATAGATCATAGTAGGTATAACTTTTTGATGCAGAATGTATGCATGGTAACAATAAATAATCTACAAGTACTGCATTCCTGTCAAATGGCTATAAAGAGTACTTACTTTTTGCTTATATATGTACCTAATACATATATAAAACAAAAAATTGTTTAGGGTGATAAAAAGAAAGTATCGTAAAGATTAAAGCTCTTAATATTACAATGTATTTAAAGGTTTAATTTTAATTTAGATTTTTTATTTGTACTTTTATTATTGCATTAAAGCTTCCTAACAAAAAAATGTATGTGCACTAGTAATGTACCGAATGTTCGAATTCGCGAATATTCCCCTATTTTTTGATATACGCATTCGCAAGATACATTGCGAATGTTTGGCGAATGTTTTTGACAAACTCAAAGGAAATTATATATGGATTCGATGGATATGGAATGATAATACAACTAGTAATATTTATAATTTTTTAGTTACCCATAAAATTTAAACAACAAATTATTAGGAGGGCAAGGTCATCCAAATTAATAAGACTGTCCCTCTTGTTCTTGTTAGTCCAATTAAAATATACACTCCTCAAAAGAATTATCGCATATGCTCGATTGCTTCCATAAGCTTCAATACAAAAATGATTTCATTTAAATGGCCATATCTCTTAACTATTAAGTTATCAAGACAATTAAAAAAGAAAATGTTAAGGAATGGGAGAGCTATAACTTTATCGTAACCGTTGTTATTTACTTTTACCGATACATCCTACTGGGTATAATTTTTTTTTTTAACCGGCCCATATAATGTGCTATTAATTGGGACGAATATCATTTGTAAATAAATTATACCCTTACTCATTTCTGATATTTTATAATCACACATTTGATTACTTCCTTTCAAAGGCACGTCATACAAAGCAATTAAAAATTATTATATATTTTTTTTTAATTTTATCACCCCGTAGGATGTATTGGTAACAGTAAATAACAACGGTTACGATAAAGTTAGCTCCACCTTTCCTTAACATTTTTTTTTAATTGTCTTGATAACTTAATAATTAAAAGAGATATGGCCATTTAAATGAAAGCATTTTTATATTCAAGCTCATGGAAGAAATTGAGCATATGCGTTAAGTCTTTTGAGGAGTGTAGGTAAAATCACAAATAGGCAAAAAAATTAATTTTCATATTTCCATCTTTATTAAAAAATCTTATTTTAAATAATATTATATTTTGTGACAAAAGAAGTTGAGAGGAAAAGGCTACTTAAAATTTATTGTGTAAGATTTGTATACTTAAGTATATGTAGTAGATAATAACTACTTTTTCCAAATTTGACATGATAACCTTTATTTCTTGGAAAAAAAATTCGCACATTCGCGAATGTGAGAATTCTAACATTTGTTACATCACTAATGATTACATAAATCTTTAGAGAATTAAATTCCCTACAAAAAACGTCTTATTGAAAATTTTATCCAGACGAACTATTTTCGAATAATCCTGCTTTAAACATTGATATAGTTTTTAGATTTACCTTTTGTATTTTGGAATTTTGTAACTAACGAAAAATATATATATAATATTGGATAACATTTAGCTATTAACCTAGAACTGGTTTAGATATAAAGTAAAGTAAAGTAATCTCTATTTATCACTCAAGCCATTACAAAAAAGAAACGGCTTATCTAACTTGTCATACAAATATACACTAAATCTAGGTTTTGAAAATATATAAAATAAAATA
This sequence comes from Listronotus bonariensis, assembly GCA_014170235.1. Taxonomy (NCBI): domain Eukaryota; kingdom Metazoa; phylum Arthropoda; class Insecta; order Coleoptera; family Curculionidae; genus Listronotus; species Listronotus bonariensis. The sequence goes on along the minus strand of JACEGR010003641.1, from coordinate 76,222 downwards.
AACACCACATAGACTAAGAGACTAATATGTTACACATTAAAATGATTATAGATATTTTTTCTTAAAATACAAATACAAAAATAAAGCACAAAAATAATGAAATTGTGTTACTTGAATACTTTTACTATTTAAAATCACAATCTACATTGATAGGTACTCATTTACATCATAAAAGGCTTGTTCCGCCAAGAAATTCTACAAGGTATTCATCAGACGTGTATTATTTTCAATATTACCGAAAAGTTAGAGACGTCCCGGTTAGAATTCCTAAATTTACAAATGCTTGTCGGCAATGCGCACCCGGTGATAAACTTAACGTACATCTAACAATCCTCTTCTGCAAAACAAAAACTCTAGCAACATATCGTTGGTGCGATTTCCAACCCTCATATGTGCCACAGGATAAGCATGTCACATATCAGATTTGAGACGCGCACCGACGATATGCTGAACTTCCCCAAAATATTAAACCTTATGATATACAGGGTGTCTCATGGTCAATTGTACCTTAGACGTTTACGGAAAACGGAACCTTGGATTTTTTGAAAATTTGGAAATGTAGGTAATGGCTTCTAATCTAACGATCTAAAATATTTTTAACGATGCAACGTTGCCGCTTATACAAAGAAGTGTCATCAACTTTGAAATTTTAAATGGAACACCCTGTATATTTTGTTATTTTTGGATCCGCCAATACTTTCTGAATATTTTTGCCTAGTATTATCCTATATCTCTAACGGTTTTCAAATAAATCATTCTTTTTCATATTTTTTGTTCAAAACATGTCTCTAAATAAAAAGCTTTTATTACTCTATCTGCATTCGTAGACACTTGAAATTTGGGTGTAGCATCTCAATGTCCTCTTCATTGATTTTGTATGAAAAAAATTGTTTTAAATTATACAGGGTCACTTAAAATTCGTGATTTTACTTCTAGATATAAAAAGGGTAAACCTTCTCACCTATATTAAAACGTTTATTGTGACATCAGAAGAGCCAATAACATCTAAAATAAAAAGACATGTGTATAATGAAAATAATATGGTTGGAAGATTTCATGTCCTTCCACTGTGCACCTACTATCGGGAGTGCAATTGAGGTATGAAAATACTGAGTTTAGCGTCAAAAACAACAGTTCTTCACTCATCCCGAAAAAAGTTTTACATGGCTCTTTCTTCACTAATTACCACTAACAAAAAGTCTGTTAAACCATCAAGGGCACTACTCAAACTTACAAATCGAGTTTTAACACACTTAATACGTATAAATCTGTATAAATTCACGGCTGTATTGAAACTTAAACAGTATTTTAAACCGTTTCAATACCCGAAATCCGTAACAGGATCAAAGCTAGCTACCTGTATATTACCTGCTTCTTTCGACTTTGTTTACGTTTAGCAGATCCCCCATCGGTAGTTAAAATCGCCAATAAAGAGAAAGGGTCCTAGAATAGAACCCTGGGCACTCCAGTCCGTACATTACCAACATCTGACCTTGAGTTATCTATTACCACTGCCTGCTTTCTATTAGTTAAATATGATGCTACCCATCGATGAGCAACACCTATATATATATTATAAAATACCATATATTATGAAATTTGAATATTTTAAGCGATAAAATTATGATTTTCGATGATGAAATATATCAATTTGTTTCAATGAGTGAAACAAATTGGTTTAAAAATTAAAAAATATATATATATTTAACTTGAATTGTAGATAAGTTTTAAAAGAACGATTTTATTTAAAAACATTAAGAGACCTTTTTGCATATTATTAAATTCCCCTTAAGCATCTATGTTGTTCCCTTCTATATAAATATATTTTCGTTAGTTACAAAATTTCAATATAAAAAAATGTTGAAAGCTGGATTATTCAAAAACGGTTCGCCAGGCGAATATTTTTAATAAGGCGTTTTTTTGTAGGCGATTTAATTCTCTAAAGATGTATGTGCACATAATTTTTTACCACTATAGTTGGGGAGCTTTGAGGCAAAAATAAAAGTACAAATAAAAATTTAAATTAAAAGACAGGAACCTTAAAATATTCATATTAAGGGCTCAAATCTTCACGATACTTTTTTGTCACCCTAAACGATATTTTTAATATATTTAAAAAATAAGAGTTGATTTATTTGCCCAAGTCTAATGAACATATTGGTAGTTTTAAGCAATATTTTTGCCTTCTATCATGTCTGGCGAGTAACGCAAAAAAATATGTAAACATTTTAGTAGATATTATTTGATATTTTCTACCCAAGTAGATAAACTTTTAACAAGGAGCGCTTAATCCCATTTAAGCCTATGTTCACCAAATTTTGTGACATAATTCTTTCCAAAAATCTTTGTTTACAATCGTAATGGAAGCTATTTTGGTGTTATTTTTTGCTTTTTAGTCATTGGACTTTTATATATGTTTAGTTTTTACTGTTTTTAGTTAAATTAAGTAGTTATTAGTGGTGCAGTTACAGATAATTTTAAACCAGGCAATAGAGGTCACTGACCCTTGATTTTTTTTTAAAGGGAATTTACCGTTTAAATCGTTATTAAGGGTAAGACACTATTTTTTTTTCTTTAAGTGGTTTTATTTGATTTTATGCAAGTATTGGTTTATTTTGTCAGATAAAAAGTATTATGGCAAAAGGTGACGTCACAAACATACCCTATATTTTCGGACAAATAAGCGCTCCTTATTAAAAAGTTTATCTCCTTGTGTCCTACCCTCAGTAATTTAGCGCATCCTAAGCGTAACGTCTATTAATAATTTTAGATACAAGAACTACACAATGGGATGATCCTAGATTGTCAAATCCACAAATAGCCGGCCCAGCAATACCTTATTCTAGAGATTATAAAAGAAAGTATGAGTTTATGAAAGGGCAGCTTAGAAAACCAGTAAGTGATTATTATTCATTGAAATATTTAATTATTAAAATTATTATTTTACATCTTGTTACTAATACTTACTCGTTTTCTCTGAAAAAACCGCTCTAAAGCCTCGTTTTTAGAGTCATTTTGATTACTTAGAAGTAGTGATGTAACGAATGTTCGCATTCGCGAATATTCGCATATTTTTTTATATTCGCATTCGTATTTGCATTCGCAAGAAATGATGCGATTGTTGGGAGAATGTTTTTGACAAACTAAAAGAAAATGATTTATATAAATATTTATAATAATAAATTATTATTTACGTATGAAATTTAAACAACAAATTATTATGGAATAGTCAACTAAATTAAAAATACTGTCTCTCTTGTCCTTGTTAATCCAAATAAAATATAGGCAAAATCACATATAGACAAAAATATATTTTTGCATCCATAGTAAAAAATATCTTATTCTAAATAATTTATATTTTGTGAAAAAAGTAGTTAAGAGCTTTAATTAAGTTATGTAATAAGAGTATCTAGGTTTAATAGACCTAGTTAGAACTTATTGTGTAAGATTTGTATATATGTAGCAGATTAAAACTACTATTTTCAAATAAAGGTTATCATTTCTTTCACAAAAAAAACTATATAAAAAAAAAATTGTCAACCCTATATTAGAGTCAACATTCGCATTCGCGAATTTCAGAATTCTAACATTCGTTACATTACTACTCGGAAGCATTGTCCCCATTCCACCTAACCTATATAAAAAATGCGGCACATTGTAGATAAATTATTATTTCACGTCTGTAGTCTGATATACCGGCTTTTTCTCAAAGCTGTTTTTCTCAACAACTTTTTTACATTTTAAGATAGAAAAATATTTTTGGTAAGTTTTATTTGACATTAATCTGTATAATAGGACATTATGTATTTTAAATTGTGTTTGCCGGTAACGCAGTGGATAGAGTCTCGGGTTTTAACTCAGGCGACCCAGGTTTAATTCCGGCCGATTAGACATACTTAGGTAGTAGTTACTTAATATAACGTCCTTGGTGGCACCAGCGTGTTGTCTACAACGCGCTGTGCAATGCAAAAACTGCTTGTTTAGGTTCTTGGATAACGTTAGCAGAACATGGGAAAAGATGCCCTAGACCTCTAAAAACTCGGCACCCACGTTACTCTGGTATTTAGACATGAATCGTTTGTGGCCTGTCCCAAAGATAAAAAAAAGTGTACAAGGTTTTTATTTATATTTTGCCACTTACTTTTAACTATAACCAAGAAGGATACAAAAAAACGTCCTGTATAACTGTTTAATACTTTTTCCTCTATTATCTTTTGAGCATAAAAAAGAAGCAAATGAACATTAAAAACTCAAGAAAAATGAATAGTTTAACTTTTTTTAACGGGACAACCTGTATATTATGTCACTATTAAAAAGATCTTTTAAAAACCTTTACTAAAATACCACATTTGTTATCTTTAATAGATTCGGAAATATGGCCATTTCAATCTAGATATAATTTCAGTTACATCTTTAGTCTCAGCTTAGTGCCTTAGGTAGGTATAATAGAAATTATATCTACTATTTTTCAGATTTAAGTGGTCATACTTTGAAAACTATTAAAGATAGATATATCAAAAATGGTATTTTTGTAAATCTTTTTAAAAGACCTTCTTATTGATGACCTCTTTATTTTTCTTGAGTTTTTATTGTTTATTTGTTTTTTTTTATGCTCAAAAAATAATGGATAAAAAAATATGAAAGTTTTATACAGGACGTTTTTTTCTATTTGTCTTGTTAATAGTTAAAAGTGGGTGATTAAATATAAATGAAATCCCTGTACCACCTAATTGTAAATGTACTTGAAATGTTCGAGGCAATAATGGGTTAGATAATTATATCTTAGAGAAATAATTAAATGTGAAGAAACTGTGCAATGTGGGTGTCGCAATTATTCAGGGCTGATCAACTCTTTTATTTTCTCCCTCTCCCTCTCTCACGAGTAGGGACGTGTTGCTAGCCACAACTGATCTCTCTAAGCACAAGGCCGAAGCACCTCTTAAAATTTTCTGTATACTTTTCACCTTATTTTTTTTAGACAAATGTACCAAACAAATTTGAAATTAAGGTTAGACGGAGAAGTATATTAGAAGATTCATTTAGAGTTATAACGACTGTACCTAGAGTCGACCTTTTAAAGACTAAGTTATGGATTGAATTTGAGGGTGAAGTAGGTTTAGATTATGGTGGTCTAGCTAGGGAATGGTTTTATCTTCTGTCCAAAGAGATGTTTAATCCCTATTATGGGTTATTTGAGTACTCTGCAATGTAAGTAAAGGTTATATTACATACATTTACAATCAAAACTAACTGCGGCTTTCTCTCAGGTTTATTTTTTAAAGTGTTACTTACTTTTAATCATTATTTGTTTATTTTTTAGGGATAATTATACACTACAGATAAATCCTACATCGGGGTTGTGCAATGAGGAACATCTCTCATATTTTAAATTTATCGGTAGAGTTGCCGGTATGGCTGTGTACCATGGTAAACTGTTAGATGGTATGTAGATTCTATATTTAAACCTAAAAGCTTCAATTAAATAATAGTGTGGAAGTACCCTGATTACTTACTGATTCTTCTTAGGATATTGTTTTTAGTCTTTTCATTCATTTTTGGACAATGATTTTATTTTTAGTTAAATTTTAATTTGTATTAATGTATGATATTTTTTTAATTAATTTATGATGAAACCTTTTAGCCTTCTTTATTAGACCGTTTTACAAAATGATGTTATCAAAGAGTATAGACCTAAAAGATATGGAATCGGTAGATTCAGAATATTACAAATCCTTGCTCTGGATCAAAGAAAATGATCCATCCGGATTAGATCTAACATTTTCTGTTGACGAGGAATCTTTTGGCCATACAACGGCTCATGAACTAATCGAGGGAGGGGCTAATATTCCTTTGGATAATTCTAATAAAGATGAATATATTAAGTAAGTATTTTTCTATTTCGATTTTTTTATCGGCAGTAGTCTTGGACCTGTTTCCTTTTCTGCTGAAACATCAAGTGGAATCAATTTGATATAATAGTATTAATTTATTATTTTAGGTGTATTATACAATGGCGATTCGTTGAGAGAGTACAAGACCAAATGAATGCCTTTCTGGAAGGATTTAGTGACCTAGTACCTTTACAAAATATAAAGATTTTCGATGAGAATGAATTAGAGTTGTTAATGTGCGGTATTCAGCATATCGACGTTAAAGACTGGAAACAAAATACGCTGTATAAGGGCGATTACCACGCTAACCATATTGTTGTGCAGTATTTTTGGAGGGTAGGTTCAATAAGTACAACGTAAATATTCCTAAACTATTGCTAATCGTCAATAGTTTTTCCTAAATACCGTTATACAGAGTGTTTCTAAAAGATGGGGGAAAATGCTTATGCTCCAGAAGTCCAAGTCCAAAGGTGGATGATTTCGAAAATACAGGGCGTTAAAAATTTATTCTGGTAAATAATTTTGTTAATAAGAGATGTATTTTCAAAATATTTAGCCTAAGGATTTACACTCTTAAAGATTAACATCCTATTCTAAAACACCCTGTATAGCTTAAACTTGGCCATTAAAAAGTGTTTTTTTTATCAGGATATCTCAAAACAGACTGCCCGATTTTAATTTTTATCTAAAAGTTACATACAGGATGGGTCAAAAAGTTATTTCGTTTTTAATTTGTGCAAGTTACCTTTGGTGGCGCCCTCTAAAGCTTACATTTATTAAAATTGATAGCAGTTTATAATTTCTTACTTTCCATAAACTTCCCCGAGCCGAATATTGTGACAATATTAACAAAATTATTAATAAAAACTAAAACCAGAACCAAATTTGCGACTCTCTGTATCTCCAAGATTATCCAGTTTTGTACTAAAGAAGTTAAGTTAGATCGTCATATTTTGGCCTCAGGAATTTGTGGCAGCATTTTTTCCGCAACTCTTAGAGACACCCTGTAGATATGTTCCATATTGATTTAGAGAAAATATTTTTGCTAGATATTCAAAAATACTATGCTATATAATTAATATTTTAGTTATAATTACAAACTTATTCCAGGTTGTGTTATCTTTTAACAATGAAATGAGAGCTAGACTATTGCAATTTGTGACCGGAACTTCAAGGGTCCCCATGAATGGATTTAAAGAGTTATATGGCAGCAATGGCCCACAATTATTTACCATAGAAAAATGGGGCACCGTCGATAATTTTCCCAGAGCACATACTTGGTAAGTGAATTTTATTAATTCCTACGTAATTTGTATTATATACAGTGTCTTCAAAATTGGCAGGAAATGTATTGGGATATTAGAAACTCTAAGAGATTGAAAGATACTTAAATGGGGAAAGTTCTAGGCCATTTAACAGAATATATAAAAGCATTATTTGAACACTTTTTAAGAACAATATATCCCTGCATTCAGTTTTAATTTCATAGTAGTTTTGAGATCATCAACTTTTGTTTTTCTTATGACGACGATTTTATTTTTTAGCACTTTTTGAAAAACGTGTTTTTTCTTTAAAATGTTTTGTAACACTACAGAAATATTTTGCTTTTCTGTCAAAAGACATAAAGTTATTTTTTTGTCAGAGTTGGCCATGACTGCGGAGGCCATTAGCTCTAACAAAAAACAATTGCCATTTAATTCTAAGTAAGAAACCTTGTTGAAAAAGTCAATTCAAGTCTATAGTGTATAGTAAAGTGTACTAATTTTTATAAACTTATATACCCAAACAAAGACGGATATTCACTTTGTGCATTGAAACATTAAAATGTTTATTAATAATATGGGGGCTATAAACTTTCTATCAGAAATAAGTATTATTTTATAATAATATAAAAAATCTTTTTTGTAGCTTTAATCGATTGGATTTACCGCCTTATGAAAGCTATGCCCACTTAAAAGAAAAACTTATCAAGGCGATTGAAGGATCTCAAGGCTTCGCCGGTGTCGACTAAAATTCACAATTTATACAAATATCTACTGAGATTATTCTTTATACAATTCTGTCCATTATATCTTAAGCATTTTCAAAGTTATACTACTCTATATTGTTGTTATATTCTAGACAGGGTGTTTTAGTTATTTTAATAATTGAACGAAAATCGGGTGAGATGCAATAATACAGGGTGACCGGCATATTTTTATAAAACAGCTTGTCTTTGAAAGTTTTTACCCAATGGAAAACTTTTTAATTATTACCTTAACGAAAAAAAGTCTCTTCATATAAAGTTAAGCTTGATGAGAAAATACATTTCCACAAAAATATTTGAAGGTTGGATGTATGTAAATTATTAAAAATACAACTTTTTAGTGTAGCACATTTTTTTTGTATCTGAATTCGTATTTAAGATATAAAAAAAAGACAAATTTTAAAAAAACAATTAACACCCTGAATCTCTGAAACGAAGCAACTCCGGACATATGTTTATAGAAACTTTTTTATAAAATGACATAACAAATCACCCTTTAGAGTTTCGTTCAGTAGGTAGGAAAAATTGGTAAAGTCTTTTTTCAGCCACCCTGTACATCCAACCTTTAAATATTTTTGTGGAATGGCATTTTCTCATCCAGCAGGACTTTTTATAAAGATGCACTTTTTTCGTAAAGCTAATAATTAAAAAGTTTTCCATTTGGTAAGAACTTTCGAAGACACACTGTATAATATGCTCTTTATCCCAAAATAATGACCATTTAATAAAAATGTAATACATTTTTTTATTTATTAAGCAATAATCCAATAAGAAAGTGTTTTTTTTTTTATAGGAATTAGTAAAGAGTTTCCAATTTGTAAAAGGTGTAATGGTCACTGTTTAAATATATAATTTAGAAATATTAGTTTTGCTTCTGGAGGGTAGAACAAAGGAGAACCATCTTGAATGGGGGACAAGTAAAAAGTGCTGTAAGCAGCAAATTATAATTCAAAAGTTCAGCGAAATACCGCTAGTGTAGATAATGGAAATAGTATGAATTTAGCGGTTTTAAACAGAGTAAATGGGGCTGGGTTGAAAACTTTAATAGTTTTTGGGGCTGGTGTAGTTGAGAAATATAATTTAGCAAATAAAACTTAAAAAACCTCTGAAATAACGTCGATACTGATTTGATTTTGAATTTATGCCGCTGTTTTTAGATTATTTTATATTTGCTACCATAGCGCCACCTTAATTTGTTCCCTTTTATGAATAATTTTTAATACATTCAGATGGTGCTCCTTTCTTCTACCCCCTATAGTTTTATTCAAAACTAGTGATATGGTTAAGGTTTGGTAAAAAAAACATAAGGTGCAAAGAGCTATTCATCGTTTAATTTAAACGGCATCTAAAATAATAGCGCTTATACAGGGTATTTCTAAACAAATGCAAAAATGTCAAGGTAATTCCTTTATTTTTTATCTTTGGACAAACTACGAAGGCTAAAAGTGTAAATATTAACGTACTCCTTGTTTAAAATAAAGGGTAGTTTGACTTATAAGCATGGGGTCAAAAGTCAACCATTAGGAAGATATCGCGGTACAAAAATAGCTAAAAAAGTTTTTATTTTTTTATCTAAAAAACGAAATGCGCTAAAATAATGAAATTTATACGGACAGATTGCTATTAGAAAAATACACTTTCTGAATATTTTTACACTTTTTTCGAATTAATGAAAGTGGTGAAAATAGACTACCTCTATCGTTTTTTCTAACCAAATTTAAAAAGGGACTTACGTAATGACCAAAAAAAAGTATAAAGTACGTCGCACAATTAGCATTGTGAATGGCTTTCGGTTGGAATTCCCCAAAATTTTAATATGTTGTAGATTATTCCTTTTTGATTAACATTTTAATGGAACTCTTTTTGATCTGACCTGTAATTTCGGGGATATAGATTTTTAAAGTTGACAGTTTTAGATTTCAGAGATTTTGCACCAAAACTGGTTTTTGCCTATTTTTTCCTATTCCACCTACAAAAAGAAGAAACTTTCTATACACCGATTATTAGGTTGAGAATCAAGCTATTTAATTCTGTAAAAATATTTTCATATTAGACTTACATCATTCTCAGTGGCGGCTCAACCATAAAAAAATATTTTAAAAAAATTATAGAAAAAGCAATTTTTCATGATACATGAGATTAAAAACGAAAAAACGGTTAAATATTTTTAATTTTTTGGTATTTTATTTTTTGGTATGTTGTTAAGTAGTCTTGGAGAAACAGTAAATTTAAGCCATATTGGTCAAAGCTGATTACGCTTTGTTAGATCCCCTAAACAAAGATAATTATTTATCTATTTTTTTTAAACCAGACATAATAATTAAACTAACACATGATAGGTCCTGAACTATGTAATTTAATTTGGGTTTGCATAAAGCAGGTACCTATATCGTATCTTTGGACTTTTATTCTATTTAAATTTAAAAATTAAATTGAGAATATTTTTTTAAAAATATTCTCAATTTAATATTTTTCTCGCCACTGGCACTGGCTTGATTTAAATTGCCAAAAATAGGAAATAGGTACGTGCTTTATGCAAACCCAATTAAATTCATAGCTCAGAACCTATCATTTGTGAGTTTAGTTAATATGTGTGGTTTTTGAAAAAATAGATCGATTATTATCTACGTTTACGATAACGCATAAAGCGTGATAGGCGTCGGCCTATGTAGCCTAGCCTTACTGTTTCTAACAACATACCAAAATATAAAAATATTTAACCATTCTTTCATTTTAAATTTCAAATATTATGAAAAATGTTTTTGTTTTTAGATTTTTAAAAAATATTTTTATATATGTGCCTCCAGTGGAAATGACGTAAGTCTAATATGAAAATATTTTTACAGTATTAAATAGCTGGATTCTCTTCCTAATAATCGGTATATGGAAAGTTGCTTCTTTGTAGGTGTAATTGAAAAAATAGGCAAAAACCACTTTTGTAATTGGAAAAAATAGGCAAAAACCACTGTGCAAAGTCTTTGAAATCTAAAACTGTCAACTTTAAAAATCTATATCTCCGAAATTACAGGTCAGATCAAAAGAGTTCCTTTAAAATGTTTATCAGAAAGGAATAAATTAGCACATACCAAAATTGCGGGGAATTCCAACCGAAAGCCATTCACAATGCTAATAGTGCGACGTCTTTTGAATATCCTGATGTATTTACAAACTTTTTTACCTCTTGTATTTTTTTCATTAAACTTTTCGATTTGAAATAAAATAATTAAATTTAAATCATAAAGTGTAAGGACGGGGAAATTTATTTTATATAAAAAAATATATTTATTTGCTGTCACCTATTAAGGCATTTGTTTTATTTTTTCATTTTACGTTACTAGGTAGTTTAAATACAGTCTTTTTATTTTTAAGTTAAAAAAAAAAAAATGCGATATCTCCCTAATGGTTGACTTTTGACCCCATGTTTATAAGGCAAACTACACTTTATTTTAAACAAGGAATCACATTCTAAACTTTTTCGCATTTGTTTAGAAACACCCTCTATTTTAGTTATATTTAATTCTAAAGGGACCTATGGTCACCACTATAACAATCGTAGTCGTGCTAAGATTGCCCTGATTAATTAATGCGCATATGTTTATATTTTCTATGATCGATTTGCAGCATTGATGCAATGCTTATTTTTGTTCCTAGTAACAGTGTCTTTTAATAGACTTTCCTTTTGTTTTGTTTGCTAAGATAAATTTCTAAAAGGAGTCTTTTAAAACGCTTTTTTCCATGTCTAGCTAATTAAAAAAAATGATAGCATTTTGTTTTAATTGAAAACTAGGATTCAGCCAATATAAAAATGCTTTCCTCCATTTTTGTCCCCAACATGAGTAAGCTCGATTAGGACATTACGCAAAAAACAAATGTATTATTTTGAAGAATTATAGTGCAATAAAAAAAGAATAAACAATATATCAATAAGAGGTCTTAGTAACTGATTTTATGTATGTATTTTTGTTTCAGTGTTAATATTTTTATAAAAAAAAATTGTGATAGATAATATTATTTTATCGACACCACTTTGCCCAAACTTAAAAAGATAATAGTTCAATTTTGAAAACCATTGAGGTCGTAAGTATAGGTAAAATCAGGTTTTAAACCAAAATTCAGGTATTTATTATTTTTAAATTTTCTTTTTATTTAAAAACGTTTTATAAAATAAATATTTATAATAACTTAGACACCCCGTATATATTTATATTTTTAGAATGTATTCTGTATACTAAAAACTTGTATAAAATTTCACATGTTTAATGGTATACACTTGTAGATTGTGATACTCTATTTATAGGCTTTTTTTAAAGTATGAAATTGTGGTATATAATAAACTTGTTACAAAATGTATAAAATTTATTATTTAGGTGTATATTTTAAGATAAATCAAATTCATTATCAGGTTTATTTGTATTACTTATCAATATAGATTCCGCTATGATCAGCTTTCATTAGAATTTTATTGGGGATGAATATTAAAGAATAAAAAATGGCAAAATGGATTATTCCAACTAAATCTTTTTATTTATTTAAGAAATAAGAAAGAAACCAGTAATTGGTTTTATCTTATTTATTATCAAATTATTTCCAATACCTTTATATACTGAAGGTATACTAAGTGGTTCTTCAGAAAATTCTAAGGCAAGCTTATTGTGACTCCTGTATATCTTATTTATGTTTATTTACTAAAATTTCATTTAAATACCGTACTTATAGCAAGTTAAGCTTACTAAACTTCTTGATAAGAAGTGTTTTTGTCTTTGTGTTAAGGTTCAGTTTAAATATTTATGCATTTTTATTATTTAGACAATTTACTTATTTAATGCAAAATAAACCTCATTTCTGTCGGAAGAAAATATACTACTTAATGTTAAAAGGAAAAAAATTGGTCTTATTTTGATCAGAGTGCAAACATATCCGTAAATCACCAAACTTGTTTTGAAATTGTAACATGTTCTTTCAGTAACCGATATTTGGAAATTATAAACACGACAACTTAATAATATAAAATAAACCACAAAATAGAACTACCAGAGTTACAGTAGTTCTATAGTTTGCAGTAAATGGTAAGAAAACATGAATAAAAGTGGGATCGCTCCCTCTTTTTAGCGTAAAATAAAATAAAAAAAACAAAATTTGCTAGACAACAGCTATTAATTGTATTGATGTAGCCTATTTTACTTTATTTACCACTTGAGCATCTTTTGTTGGAATGTCATGGTTACTACCATCAGGATTATTTTTCTCTGGTACAAAAATATAGGGCTATAGGGCTTATTGTAATAACACGATAAGTCACACAGCCACAGAAATCTGTTTTATTCTCTAATTTATTTAATTATTAATATGATAAGCGACAATAAAAAAGTTTTATTATAGTTTATTTGTTTTCTGGGAGTTTATATTTTAACAAAATAATATTTGACTTTTCCCCAGAATAAACATGTTCAGTACTTCCGAAGATTGGCGGCTATAAACAAACAAAGTTACAAACTTTATCTCTTTATGATATTAGTATAGATAATTCAGAATTTTTTTTTTTAAGTAATCTTAACTTTATTATATTATGCAAGGGCAAAATAGTTCTTCATATTATGTAACAAGTTTAATTTTCTTAAATTTTTTGTTGAATAACTTTATTTTGAAGAAAAGCCAAATATTATTTTGTTTTAAAAAGTTTGAAGTATTATCTATGAAGCTTATTAACTCATAGAGGTATTCAAGTTTATGATTTATAAAAGTTGATTGAAACACATTTTTAAACCTAAAATTTAATAAATCCGTATTTAGTGATTCTGGATTATTGTGTTTTTACAATGAATCCTTCAATTAATATTGATTAATTGATAATTATACTTAAAAATGTATTTCTAAATGGTTACAAAAATTGCAATCAATTTATACACTTTTAAATTCTAAATAACTTTTTATATACCATACCTAGAATATCCTTTGTTTCTTTTCCACGTTTGCCTAAACAAATATACCGTAACAAGCTATAAATTCAAAATGCTTTCCTTAAACGAAATACGTTTTTATGTTTTTAATAATTTTTTTCGTTTTGTTAATTTTTGATACTTAGAGACCACAACAAAACCAAAATAAAAATTATTTTTCTCTATAATAAACCGTTTGAAGTTTAAAGTATATGTATAACAGATCAAGATTTTATTTAGGTTATTTGTTATAAATTATCTAGAAATTAAAATATTGCTTTAATATACAGACTGTCCACGGATAAGGTTTACAAGAGGACAAATGGACCAAAAATTTCATTTTTTGAAAAAAAGTAATTCTTCATAAAAATGTTTGCTTGCAAAAAATGCGAAAAGGCCTCAGACACGATATTAAGCGTCAGCGGCCGGCGTTGAGCGGAAAATGTGAGAGCGCCGTCTTTGATCTTTATGCGAGAATAAAAGAACCTTTTTTTTTAAATCTGCTGATGACAAATAACTTTTTGTCAAAATATTATTTTTTATGCATTTGTCCTCTTGTAAATCCCATCTGTGGACAGTCTGTATAGAAGTTAATATTTAAACATATATTTTATTTATTAAAATATTTTACTTTTTTATTACTGTTCGAAAATAATTTAAAGAACAGCAACTTTTCATATTTATTTATATAAAAGCTTTTCCTCATGTTTTTATAATTTAAACTGTAATTATAAATTAGCAAAAGATGCAATAGAACTTTTTTTATAAAATACGCCCCTTTTATGGTTGGTAGTGTTTCTTTTTCATACAATTTTTTTCCTATATTTTCTTTTTTAATTTCTTTATATTTTGTACATATTGGTTCGGAGTCGCTTATGCTGTTTGAAGCTTTATTTGTCATATAAGACCAATAACATATATTTTTAATATTGTATAGGTACTATTTAATGTTACAACTTAAAACCCTGTTCTTGTTGCAGACAAGTGTCTCAATAAAGAAAATTTTTATTATGAATAATAGTTTTATTGCTAGAATAGGTCATCTTTTTAAATCAGAACTAGCCGATGTAGTGCTTGGGCCAGTAATGAAATGGACTTCATAATAAGATCCCTTTATTTTTTTATATTTAATTCAATAAGTACAAAAGTTACAGAGTTGGTATTCTCCAAATAGTACTAAAGTATATATGGTTTAATAGTCCAAGTACCTTGATTTTACTAGAATCGCCTTAAGCAATGGTCTGTATGAACACTTTTAAATTTTATATCGAAAAATGTCAATGTCTTCAAAGTATTTACTATTATTTTTTAACAATGCTATTACAAAAACTTTGCTGCCCATAGTTTCTGCTTCTGTGTAAGCAACCAAGGGGTAGTATCGGACTAGGCGGGTTTCGTGAGTGCAATCCTAAAGCTGTTTTTACAGTTTAAAAGATTTCTTGCCTAAAAGTTTTCTGGCTGCAATTTTTCGATCTCCACACGCGTACTTTGCAGCAAATTAAAAAAAAGATAAATGCGCGTGCGCAGATCGAAAAGTTGCAGCAAGGAAAAAATTGCATGCAAGAAACCTTTCAAACTGTAAAAACAGCTTTACTATATTTAGCACATTGTTTAAAAATTGCATGTAAAACATTGTGGTTAACTTGTCGACAAAAATTGTGTAAGACAAAACTCAATAATTCCTTTATCATTTTATTTATAAAAATAAGTGACAATAAAAGAAAAATAAATGTCACAGGTTAAAAAAGCAAGTATTATATACTTTAAATCACAATTTGGTAAGATGTAACGTACTACAAAAATGTACCTAGTTTTTTTTTTAATACAAACTGCGTCACAAAATTTGTATTACTAAACGTGTTAATTTTAAAAGCTTTAGAATTTAAAAAAAAATAAATTAGGTAATTATATCTATACATTTTTACAAATTTCAGGACTACTTGCTACAAACTGAACTTTAGTTAGTATATAGTTCAGAATTATAATCCTTATTTGTATTAATTTGTTCTCTAACTCTTATGTATGACATGATATGTATACTATTTTTCATAGCAAGTAACTTATGAAATTACAAAATAATAACTTTGTATAAAAATACTATTTAAATAAACATATCAACAGAATATTAAAAATCATTCTACTTGTACTATGTAGTTCCATTTGGTATAGTGGTGCTTACTTTTTTCTTTCTTCCTCCAAAGCTAAAACCAACCTTTTAAGAAATGGATTTTCAAATTTTCCTTCTAGTGAATCAAAATACTCTTGACATTTGTAAGGTTGATTATCACGTTTTTCATAATTTGCTGCTGTAAACAGTAGATCAAACCTATCAAGGTCTTTAACAAATTTAGCTTCCGGAGTTTCTTTGGCCTCATATTCTTTGTATAGGTTATAAATAAGTAGACCAGCTGAGCCTGTAACAAAACAATTATGAAATATTTTTACTACTACTTTCATTAGGGGTCCTTTATAACATGCTTTTATTAGCTTCACTTGTAAATATGTAACTTTTATTGGTTCGTAAGTCACCAGTAAAATACTAATTTAATAATTTAAAACCTCTACAAGTAAGTAGTACAAATGTACTTAATTTCGGATTGGTAAACGACAGTTTACTATACATTTTTGTTTGACGGGTTTCAATAAACTGCAATTGAATAGAATAATTATGTGCATGGCTGTGGTTTTTAGTGCAGTCTACTAACTAGGATTGTGTACGGAACTGTAGAGAGAGAGAAAATGTAGTTAAAAAAAAACTAAAAAACACGCTTTTAAAGCAAATTCAACTAAAAGGGTAAAAATAATTTTTAAAATAATTCTTAAATATTAATAATAAACAAAAAACACTAGTATTATTGTAAAAAAGCGTGTGCGCGTATATTAAAAGCCCGACGATTTTTACAATATTACTGGTATTTTTCGTTTATTAATAATATTTAAGGATTATTTTAAAATTATATTTCTAAGCTTTTAGTTGAATTTGCTTTAAAGAGTGTTTTTAGTTGTTTTCTTAATGTATTTATTTTTCAAATAACATATCATCATTTTTACCTATATGACTTGTGATCTCCTTCATGGCTTCATCTTCTAACCTATGCTTTTCAGCTTCAGGTACATTGTCATGAGGCGTAATATCACCTACAACAGCTTCAGCTAAGTCATGCACAAGTGTTAACTGAAGGCACTTCATTCTGTCAAGTTTTGAATCATTTCCAAGAAGAAATGTCATAAGGGCCATTGCATACATATGACCTATAAATATATAAAAATTCTGTATAATTTTTTATGCTTTTCAAGATGCCTTTTAATAATAACTGTGAAGAAATGGGTGTAACTTAATTGAAGGCAAATAGGATACAAAACTATATATTCTTTTTTAAACACAATAACATATGGCTCAATAATTAAAATAGTTAATTGTCTAGAAACTTGCGGCAACTCCGATTTTGACGAAATTTGGTTGGGTTTATTTCGGTCGCTGATTACGAATCTAGAAGATTTTTTTTTTTTTTTTAACGTTTCGATCTCGAGATATTCGTCATCAAAGTTTCGTTAAAATAGCAGTTGCTGCAACTTTCTAGACAATTACCTTAACTCTTTGAGCCGCAGTGGTACACATTTTGAACCACCTATTTGCATGCTGCTCCATGGCGGTGGTACAAAATATGGATGCATGTTTAATAATTTTATTTTAGGAAAACTTCTGTATATTTTTAAAAAAACCTGATTAAATTGTGGACAGAGTGACTCATGTTAACAGGCTTTTAGAATATTCTGAGCAAAAATAGGTTAATAAAAATAGCATGGCGAAACGAAATCAGTTGGTTGTTCAAAATATAAGTAACGAAAGTTAAAATTATTGTATATATTTTTTTATTTTAGAAAAATGCTTCATTTGGGTAGACTCTAATATAATATTAGTAAAAAGATAATTGTTTATTATATTTAAATTGAGTTTGTTAGGTGGTACCTTTTTTAAACCACCGCTACTTATAGGATTTTTTTAAATTTTTTAATTTAAAAAAATCTTATTACCAAACAATAAATTATCTTTTTCGATTGGTTTATATAAATATGGAAAAGTTTGATAGGGAGATAGAACACTGGTATGAAAGGGAAGAACCATTACATTTCTATATTGATTCTAAAATAGATATCTTAGACATTGAGAAAGAATTACAGCCTCAATATGTCTGTATCCTAAAATACTAAAATAATTTTTTATTTATGATGGAGAATTGCACGATTTTAAAATAACAGTAAAATACTAAGAGTTTCCAGTATGATTCAATATTTCTAAACCTCCTTCTCCACCTATATTTACAAAAACATTGACTTGCCAGATTTTATAAGGGATACTCTAAATCCTACTCTTTTGATATTTTTTACATATTTATAAATAAATATTCTATTTCCTTTGTTTTTTATTTCTAAGTAAAAATGTCTTTTTTTTTCGCTTGTGGCTTGGTGGTATAAAAAGTATACCACCCCATAAAAAAGTAAAATAATAAAAAAAAGGAGAAAATATACATAAAACATCTTTTTTATATCTATTTGAAGTGTTAGATATTATTATATTTGTATTTTTAAAATAAAAAAATCCGCTCCTCTAGGGCATTTTTTTCTTGGTTTTTACTGCTCCTCAAAGAGTTAAAATGAAGTATTAAAAAAAAAAATTGTGATTATAAACCAAACTTGGGTAATTATCTAGAAACTGGCCGCAACTCTGATTTTGACCAAATTAGGTATACAGAGGTTTTTGGGGCGTTGATCACAAATCTAAAATTTTAGTCGAAAAGGTTTTGTTCCCGAGATATCTATCATCAAAATTGGTATTTTAACTAACCTTATTTTTACTATATTGCCCCTTCTTTTTGCACGCAATTCTTGATTTTAAGATAATATATTATATATATTTGATTTTTTCTTTTAACACCCATTTTTTCTATGTAGTTCTTTTATCAAATAAATTGTGAAGGTTCCCTTTAAAGACGCAACAAGCCATGCTTAAACTGTTCCGGCGCAACCACCATACCTTGCAACGATTGAAAGTAAAGCTATACAATTTAATTCAGATTCTTGGGTATGTATTTGGACAAGGAGCTCAATTTTAAAAATCATATCCTAAACCTTAATTCAAAACTCTCAAGCGTTATATTCTTGCTTAGAAAAACATCTGAATACACCTCACAGATGGTAGTAAGACAAGCCTATATGGCTCTATTCCAGAGCCACATTATGCATATAATCCTTTTTGGGGTAACTCAACTAATTGGACATCGGTCTTTAAACTACAAAAAATGGCTTTGCGGACTATTGCGGGTGTAACAAGCAAGACTTCTTGTAGAGAATATTTTAGGAAATTTAACATACTGCCTCTGCCAGGACTATACATACACCAATGCCTTTTGAATGTCAAAACCAATCCAAACACATTTAGTACTCATAGTTCTGTTCATGATTATGACACAAGACATAAAAGTAAAGTGATAATACCCACTCACTGATTGACATTAACACAAAAAATTTCTCTATAACTTCAATTAAGTTATTTAATCAGCTTCCACATAAAAATAAGAATTTTGATCTAAATAAATTTAGAACTTCAACAAAAAGTTATTGATAGAGATATGTCCTTACAATTTGGCAGAATACTATGAGTTTAATTTTAATAATGGATTGTAGTTGCTTCATGGAATTTTATTCTGTGTTACAAATTACCTATGTCACATTTTAATTGTTATATTTTATATTTTAATATTTTTGTAACTATTTTAAATATTTAAATTTTATTATAATTTGTTGACAATGCTAAAACGTCAGTGCAAGTGTATGTATATGTCACTATATGTATATATCTATGTACTATAAGTTTTTGAGCAAATAAAGAATATCTATCTATCTACTAAAAAAAAAGTAAAATATGTACAAAAATAAAGTTTTAAAAGGTGTAAATCAATTATTGGGTACCACTTTAGCTTTAAATCAAGAATTGCGTGCATAAAGAAGGGGGAATATAGAGAAAATGAGGTTAGTTCAAATACCAACTTTAATGATGGATATCTCGGAAATGAAACATATACAAAATTTTATGAAAATCAAAGTTGCGGCCGGTTTCTAAATAATTACCCAAACTTATATAAATAAATAATTTAAAAATAAAATAAGAGTAAACAATCACGAATCATTTAGTCAACCCATAACCTTTATTAAGCCTGATTTATAGTTTTAGTAACATAAGACTTAAGACTTAACGTTAAGCCATAAGAAAAATGAACATGTGACAAGTATCCTGATAATTTATAGTGCCAAAAACTTAAGCAGTAAGAATTACGCCGTAAAACAAAAGAAGTAGGAAATGGTTCATTTTTATTTCTTAAGTCTTAAGTCTTACGGCTCGGATGACATCGGTCGTTTTCGTCGATAATCGGCAGCGTGATGTTTACATTTTTGGTTATTTATGGGCTATTATGCATTAAATTTTATTTTTGTTGTCGGTGATGTCTTTTGTGAACAACAAAGAGCCAATATACCTAAATTATATTTTATAAAATACATTTTTTAAAATGATAACAACAATTTTCCTATCCTAAAAAACCGTAAGGAGATACTTTAAATTAAGAAACTATAAATTGATCTGTTATTACTGCTTACGGTAATTTTCTAGAAAATGGGAGCAACTACGATTTTGACGAAATTTGGTATACGGGGGTTTTGAGGCGCTGATCACGAATCTGAAAGAATTATTTGGCGGAAACGTTTCGTTCTCGAGATATCCATCATCAAAGTTCAAATTTGAACTAAGCTTATTTTCACTATATTCCCCCTTCTTTTGCACACAATTCTTGATTTAAAGCCAAGTGTCACACAATATTTGATTTTCACCTTTAAAACCTCGTTTTCTACGCTTTTACATTATTTTTGCATTAAACTGCATAGCTATACTTTCAATCATTTTAATCCCAGTTTGCCATGAAGCCCTATGTGTATGTATGGTTGCCGGATTATCAAAGAAAAGCCACGCAATTTAATTCAAAAATAATGTAAAAACGTAGAAAACGGGGTTTTAAAAGGTGAAAATCAAATATTGTGGGACACTTTAGCTTTAAATCAAGAATTGTGTGCAAAAAGAAGGAGGAATATAGTGAAAATAAGGTTAGTTCAAATATCAACTTTGATGATGGATATCTCGAGAACGAAACGTTTCCGCCAAATATTTCTTTCAGATTCGTGATCAGCGCCCCAAAAACCCCCGTATACCAAATTTCGTCAAAATCGGAGTTGCTCCCATTTTCTAGAAAATTACCCTGCTTACTTTTTACGTCTCAAGTTTTATGGCTTACGTTACTGAAACTATAAATCAGGCTTAAGGGTCTCTATTACTCCTATTTTGTTCCTGTTTTATTCTTATCTTAATTATCAGCATATATCCACCTTGTAAAAAGAATTTAGACAGTACTCCAGATGTTCTGTCTGCATTAGGTATTAATTTTTTTTAGTACCAGCACCAAGTAATACTGTATTTCTAATAATCATGCTTTTAAGGCAACTACATGTATAAGATAATGTTATGCTCATACCTACCCGAAATAGTTTCGTGGTCTTTAATTTTACTAAAAATCCATCCTCTTCTAGGAAGGTGTTTCAAATTATTTACAAGTTCCAAAAACTTAAGCACTTCCGTAGGATTTAGGTTATCCATATTTTTCTCGTTTTAATAGTTGGGAGTATTTAAAGTGTGTTAGTTTTAATTTAATAATCACACTCTGTAGGGTGAAAGTTTAGATTTTAATTGATTTTT
The DNA here is from genome assembly GCA_014170235.1 of Listronotus bonariensis. NCBI lineage: Eukaryota > Metazoa > Arthropoda > Insecta > Coleoptera > Curculionidae > Listronotus > Listronotus bonariensis. The sequence goes on along the minus strand of JACEGR010003641.1, from coordinate 54,568 downwards.
ATTACATCATAACCTTCAACACCTTCTAACCCTTCTAACTGGACTATCCCAAGGGGCTTAGAGACCAAGATCGTTTAACTAGGTTGCCTCATTACGTCACATATGTACCGCACTGGAGTGCGTTCATAAATAAAATGTAATGTAATCCTTGTACTCTGTAATGGAATCAAAATGACATTTAAAATGTATTACATTGTAAAAGCAATTTTTGAACGCTACTCAGGAAATGAAATGTAAATGTCCCTTTTAACCTGGCATGTAACGGAAAATAATTCAAGATGTTAATTTTTTATTTATAAACTAATATAAATTACAATTTTAATATACTATAAATAAATTTATAAACAAATCATTACTTAATAATGCAATACATTTAAAAAAAAAACCTGATGTAGTTTGTGTTGGTATAAAGATATTCTTATTTTGAATTTGAAAAAGTTTGTAGGTATTTTGTGGTTTGGAGAAAAATTAGAAGCTAAATAAAAAGAGCCTTAAATTGAACAAAGTTGTTCTGACAACCATAGTAGCATCAGCAAAATATTTTTGTTTCTTTTTAAAAACTTTTAAATCTAAAAATTATTAAAATTTCGTTTTGTTTCCTATTCTTTTAAGAGACAAATATGAAATGCGCAAAATCGGTAAATTGTTACCGCGCTTGTGAGCACGGTAAGGAATGTAATACAGAGTTACATTCCCCGACTATTTTTGAACGCTGTAAGACAGAAAGCAGTGTAATAAATAATACATTAAGGAACGACCTTTGTAACAGAAATGTAAGAAATGTGTACTTTGTAATGATTTATGAACGTAACCCTGCTGGTTCCCAGAGTTTCTTTATGAGAAGGGGTTTAGACATAAGCGAGACCGGGATAGCTTGGGTCAGAGGGCCCAGATTCTTAACTTCTCGATAGGTGACGACTCGGTTGGTATCGAGTTCTCGATATTCCTTTCGAAGCCTATCGGCCTTATTTTCTCATCTGTTTTTACGTAAATAATTAATGGGATAAAGACTTATTTAATAAGGATAGTGCCTAGTTATGAAACTCGGGAGATTTCGACTCAAAATCGAGTTTGAAATAAGTTAAGAATCACCATTTGGTAGCGACTCGATACGTTACGTCTCGAGACAGCGGTTAAGAATCCGCCTGCAGGGACGTGAGGGTGTGAGAATTACGATTTCGGTTGGCACTTTCTGTTTCAAGTTGTCAGTATTATCAGCTGATGACAGAGTCGTGCGTTGTCGAAGCTTTTATTGTTTGGTAAAAGGCTCTGCTATTTTCGTTTCGGTTGTTTATTTTCGAGTTGTAAATGTTTGTTGTTAGTTTATAGAGATTTCATATTTTATTGGTTCTAACTGTTTTTATTTTAGTAATTTTTATAGTGTTTAGTCTTTAGTGTTGTTCATTAAATTGTACATTATGAAGAAGTGTAGTGTCGAGGGTTCTAGTTTTGTTTATATATTTTTTTAGTTGATGGTTATTAATTAAAATACGCCTGGCGATACTTTCCACCTTTGTATGTGATTATTTCTGTACAATAAGGATTATTTTATTATTAATATTATACATGTGTATTTTTAAAGAAAATAAAGCAGAGTTAATAAATCAGTTTGGTGTATTAGTCATTATAGATACAAAAATATAAATACTGTTAAGTTTTTCAAATATGCTTCAAATTAAAAGTTATTTAGTTATGGGTACTTTAAAAAATATTATATAACAATATAAGTTTTAAAATTAAATTTAATATTTTGTTTTTTTTCAAAGAAAGGTACCTAATTAAATCTTAAACAGTTTTCAGGTATTATACCCTATATGTCCTTAAAATTTTAACAAAACTAAATATAGCTGCCGTCCTTAGTTAAAACGTCCTAACTATATTTTTTAAAAATGTTGGCCTATATGTGTAAACAAGTTATTCTATGCATTATTTATCTATTCTCCCAAGTTACGACGTCCTAACTTCATTGACGCAACACACACAATAAAGTAAGGACGTTGTTAACTTGAGAGAATAGATAAATAATGCATAGAATAACTGATAATATATATGCATATACGTAGTAGTAGTGTAGGCCAACATTTTAAAAAAATGTAGTTAGGACGTTTTAAAGCCTACTGTCCATGAGAGCGGTTTTCCGCTCGCGGATAATAATTCAGCGTTGTGATTGGCGGGAAAAGCATTTTAAATTTTTACTAACCAATCACAACGCTGAATTATTATCCGCGAGCGGAAAACCGCTTCATGAACATCCGGCTTAACTAAGGACAGCAGTGTAATTTGGAACCATGTACCAACTGTTGTTAAGAATATAATTTCTGAGAAATTACAAATAAAAAGGTTTCCTCTATGTAATAAACAAGCAATATTTGTTTCGCATGTTTACATGTCCGTATTTAGTTAGATTGTCTCTTCGTCACATTGCATATGTGTTATATGTTATTTAGCTCAACCGGTAGGTATATAACAAATAAGGAACCAGTTATTTATGTACATACCTATACAAAGTTTTTATAATGGTTTGTGAATAAATGAAATAATTATTTAATTACATTTATAGTTTAATTATAACTTATGCATATTGATATAATCTAATAATCTTTTTTATAACGTAAAGTTCTTTTTTGTTTCCTCCTTAATTCTACGCCACTGATCTGCCTAAAATCAAACATGGCCGAAAATGGCCCGACTTGACGTCACAGCCAGGCTAGCCAATATGACGAATGTCGTGACCTTATCTCATCAATCGACTTTGCTGGTTCCTTATTTGCTGTATTCCTTTTATGCTCCAGAACTGCCCGGAACGACACCATGAGTGTTCCTTTTACAATTTTTTGACATTTTTTCATGTTATAGAACCGTTCTTGACATTATTGACAGTTCAGAGAACGGTTCAGAACGGTTCTACAAGGTAAAAGGAATACACTAATTGGCGCCAACATAGCAAACAAGGATGTCTAGACGGATAATGCTATGAGGGCGAAAGAGCGCGATATAAAAATCATCTAGAATAATCATTGTTAAATAATTTATTAATAGGAAATAAAGAAGTTACGGTAACAACTGGAATTAAAAGTATTTCTTTAATATTGACAAAAAACACAAACTACACTGTTAAAAACTTCATTATATAATGAGCAAAATACATATGTGACGTATGGTCCGCCATGTTGCAAGGCTTACGAGGCAACCTTACCTAGTCAAACGATCTTGCTTAGAGACAAGGTCTGACAAGGTGGCCTAACTTAAGCAACGTAAACTTTTTAATAAGAAGCGCTCGATTTTTTATATTTGTCCGAAAATATAGGTTATGTTTGTGACGTCACCTTTTTGCCATAATATTTTTTATCTGACAAAATAAACCAATTCTTGCATACCATAAAATAAAATCACTAAAAAACATAGAAAAAATTGTAACTTAGCCTTAATAACGATTAAAACGTAAATTCCCTGTAAAAAAATATCCGAAGGTCAGTGACTCCTTTTTAAAATTATCTGTAACAGCAGTACCAATACCTACTCAATTTAACTATAAACAGTAAAAACTAAACATATATAAAAGTCCAATGACTAAAAAGCAAAAAAATAACACCAAAACCTCGAAAAAAACCTTCCAGTACGATTGTAAGCAAAGAATTACGGGAAAAGATTACGTCACAAAATTTAGCGAACATAGGCTTAAATGGAATTGAGCGTTCCTTATTAAAATAATTTTATTTTCCTTGGGCCTAACAGACTGACTTTGGGGCCTAACTCTTTATTTGACAGGCGATAGATGTGAGATCAATAAGGGTATTCTTCTTCAAAAAATGTCGTTATTTCTTTATTGTTTTGTAAAAATCGTGGTAATCGTGTTTATATTTGTAAGTAAATAGTGGATTAAAAAGACTTTAACAGTTGTATAAACTGTATTTTAAATTATAAATTTGTTAATATTAAAAATATTATTATAAAAAAGACTCCCATGACGTCACAAATACAGCTGTTTACTGTCATATCGAAGTTGGGTCACCCTCTCTTCAAACACCTTGGGACTAACCCACATGCAAACCTATGAAGTGTAGTGTAGTAGATTGTACTGGCGGACTAAAAAGTGGAAATAAGTTTAAAAAAGTTTTGATGCCAAACGCGTTTAACTGAGTTATGTCACAAATGTCAAAAATTCAAAAAGGCTTTTAAGCTTTTATTTATAAACAAATACATTTTTCTACATATTTGGGTTTCCTGAGGGTCTTTCCAGTGACGAAATTTTTGTTCGTCACGCTCCAGAGCTTGAAGCTCTTGAACTGCTCTAAAGTTAGTCACTGGAACGCATCCTTACACAAGGAAAGAGATATACTTTAAGAAATTTTAAAATGTCGTTGTTTTTAACCTTTCTTGGCTTTATAATAATAATCTCTTTTTAATATCTAATTCCATTTTAAATAAATCATTTTAAAAATCCATCCTTAATCATAAAAAACACGTTTGAAGCACAAAAACAAAAGAGGGGTTGGTGCATGAGGGGCAAGGGAAAGAAAAACGGAGTAGCTCAGGTGCTATAACACTTTCCGTCACTGGAACGCCATAAAGTAGAACAAAATGCTCCTGAGCTACTCGGGAGCGCTCTATTTGCGTCACTGGAAAGCCACTCTGTATTCTATACTTGTTCGAACAAGTGGTCCAAAGACTTCTTCCACAAGAATTAGCGTTTTAGTAAAATGTACCTAACTTCACGACCTCTCAAATAGTGTAGTTAAGGGACATTTTGCACCCACTTATTAGAGACATTTTGCACCTCTTAAAATAACAGACTATTTTTTGGCCTCCTTATGGTTATCGTTATTAAACATAACGATTACGGCAGCAGTTTTAGACAGAGATTTTGCAACCTCTTTTAAGAAATTTATCTTGCGTCTGCGCTTTCGACCCATAACCTTATTTTTGCCTGTGGTCGCCGATTTTAAAGTTTGCGAAAAATCAATATTTACTTTTATTCTCCATAAGTTATATATTGATTTATTAATATATGCAAACAGTTCCCTTGATTTTGTTTTTAAAGTAGATGTAAACAATACAGTATAAGCAAGTGTGCCAGATTGTAACATGTAAATTAATTACTGATTTAAAACATCCTTAAAAATGCAAGTCCGTTTTAATTTCTTTACACTATTTTATTTTTCTTACTGCTATGAATTTTTCGCTAATTATTCGTTATGTATCAATAATATTTTAATTAATACGGTATTAAAATTTCAACCTTCTTAAATAATCGATATTAAAAATTTTACAATTTGGCAACCACGCAGTTTACCAATAACGATAAAGATAACGATAAGCTCTTCGGTATTCATCCGTAATTAAAGGAGTCCGGTATGGTTAATAACGATAACGGATCATGTTTGCGTTACTGCGCAGTCTCAGAATAAAGTTAACCACAACGGAATTGCAAAATAAGGGGTGCAAAATGTCTCTATATTATTTTGTAACTCCGCTGTGGTTAACGTTATTCTGAGACTGCGTCAGTAACGCAAACATGATCCGTTATCGTTATTAACCATACCGGACTCCTTTAATTACGGATGAATACCGAAGAGCTTATCGTTATCGTTATAGTTATTGTTAAACTGCGTGGTTGCCGGATTGTAGAAATGTTAATATCAATTATTTAAAAGGTTAAAATTTTAATGCCGTATTAATTAATATATCATTTATACATAGGCTCTAATTAGTGAAAAATCTATAGCAGTAATAAAAATCAAATAGTGTTAAGAAATTAAAACGGACTTGCACTTTAACGGATATTCTAAATCAGTAATTAATTTAGATGTTACAATCTGGCACACTTGCTTCTTATTCTACTACCAAACCTAACCTTACTTTTTGTGTTTTGCTTATACTGTATTGTTTGCATCTACTTTAAAAAACGAAATCAACAGAAGTGTTTGCATATATTTAAATAACAATTTATATCCTATGAAGAATAAAAGTAAATACTGATTTTTAAAATCTTTAAAATCGGTGAACCATAGGCAAAAATAAGGTTATGTGTCGAAAGCGCAGACGCAAAATAAATTTCTTAAAAGAGGTTGCAAAATCTCTGTCTAAAACTGCTGCCGTAATCGTTATGTTAAATAACGATAACCATAAGGAGGCCAAAAAACGTCTGTTAATTTAAGAGGTGCAAAATGTCTCTATAGAGAAGCAGGCGTATTCTTAACCGCTGTCTCGAGACGTAACGTATCGAGTCGCTACCGAATGGCGATTCTTAACTTATTTGAATCCGCTGATTTTCTTGTTAACTTTTGTGCTCATTAGGTTTTTGTCTTAATATTATTAAATTTATAAATAACCTTATTCACATTTTTAATCTAAATTTATGTTTTTTGCCTCTATAAACGACTTTTTGAAAATTGCGCCAATCCGCAATTCCGGAATTTACGCAATTTTTGTTCACATGCATAATTTTAGGCGAAGAACCAATTCTAAAACGGTATTTACCAATCGGTTATGTTGACGTTTAAACAATATATTATACGTCAAAGTCATCAATTATTACCGCGGTTAAATAGCTTAAAATTGATGATGAGGACTAGGCATTAGTGTACATTTACAACCAATTTAAAATTTCAAATTGACATTTAAACATATGGTTAAACCTCACTTGTCAAATCCAAATTTGATAAGTGAAGTTTAACCAATTGTTTAAATGTCAATTTGAAATTCCAGAATTGGTTTGTAAATGTAGCATTAGTCATATATGAAAAGAGTATTGATATAACAAATTTCATTTAAAAAGCTTTAGGCCCACACCTGCTTTGAGGCAGTCTTGTTCCATTGCCATGAGAACAGCGTCCCAAAGGGAAAAAGAATAAAGCTTATACCTTTGAAAGACTACTCCTCCTGACCAATCACCGTACGGTGAAATAGGAAAGGTTACGAAACTTTTTCCTCTCCTTTTACCGCTATTTGCTGGTTACATAGCCAAGCGGCAGGGCCGCCTCGAGTTGCCCTAAGATACTAGAGAGATATGGGTAGTGTTGTACGTCATGCGGTATTAACGTAAGCACTATTATGAGATTTAAGTCATGCGCGATTCGATTTTTACCGTCACTGGTGGTAATAACGTTACCGCATGGAGTAATTTGCGGGCTGATAATACCGCGTGCTATTTAAAATAGCGAATAGAATTGCCATGCGCACAATATTTTTCTTTGTTTATTTTTTAAGGTTATAATATTTATTTCGAAGATTTCTACAAATATTTTTTTAATAGAGCCACAGAGTAAAGTTAAACTACTAATCTTTGATAAAGTCTTGCTTTTTTATTTTTGGATAAATGTTGCAGGTGGAAGAGAAACGAAAAGGTTAAGATTGTCGGCCGACAATGACCTGGCTTTCTGAGAGAATGTCTTAGTCAAAATTCATCTGGAAAAGTGGGAAAATTTACTGTAAAATGTGTTTGAAATAACGGGAAAAACTTAAGTATTCGCACATTAAAGGATCATTTGCTTTTTAATTTTCTAAATTCGCACACCGAGTGTAATTAACCGTTCGTAATCCGTCGTCTTCCATATCTCTAAAAACAAACACTAAATACTGTATGCGGTATTTAAATAGCGCCTTACGTAAATAACGAATGTAGGCGTAACTAAAGTACCCGCTATTTAAAATAGCGAATAGAATTGCCATGCGCACTATATTTTTATTTGTTTATTTTTTAAGGTTATATTATTTATTTCGATAATTTCTACAAATATTTTTGTAATAGAGCCACAGACTAAAGTTAAACTACTAATCTTTGTTATAGCCTTGCTTTTTTATTTTGGGATAAATGTCGCAGGTGGAAAAGAAACGAAAGAGTTAAGATTCTCGGCTGACAATCATCAATTTTAGGCGAAGAACGAATTCTAAAATGGTATTTACCAATCGGTTATGTTGACGTTTAAACAATGTACTATATGTCAAAGTTGTCACCAATTAGAGACATTTTGCACCACTTAAAATAACAGACGTTTTTTGGCCTCCTTATGGTTATCGTTATTAAACATAACGATTACGGCAGCAGTTTTAGACAGAGATTTTGCAGTCTCTTTTAAGAAATATATTTTGCGCCTGCGCTTTCGACACATAACCTTATTTTTGCCTGTGGTTCACCCATTTTAAAGTTAACGAAAAATCCGTATTTACTTTTATTCTTCATAAGATATAAATTGATATTTAAATATATGCAAACACTTCTGTTGATTTCGTTTTTTAAAGTAGATGCAAACAATACAGTATAAGCAAAACACAAAAAGTAAGGTTAGGTTTGGTAGTAGAATAAAAAGCAAGTGTGCCAGATTGTAACATCTAAATTAATTACTGATTTAGAATATCCGTAAAAGTGCAAGTCCGTTTTAATTTCTTAACATTATTTGATTTTTATTACTGCAATAGATTTTTTGCTAATTAGAGCCTAGGTATAAATGATATTTTAATTAATACGGCATTAAAATTTTAACCTTTTAAATAATTGATATTAAAATTTCTATAATCCGGCTACCACGCAGTTTAACAATAACAATAACGATAACGATAAGCTCTTCGGTATTCATCCGTAATTAAAGGAGTCCGGTATGGTTAATAACGATAACGGATCGTGTTTGCGTTACTGCCCAATCTCAGAATAACGATAACCACAACGGAATTGCAAAATAAGGGGTGCAAAATGTCTCTATTATTACCGCGGTTATAATTGGTTAAATGCCTAAAATTTATGAATGACCTGGCTTTACTGAGAGAATGTCTTAGTTAAAATTCATCTGGAAAACTGGGAAAATGTGCAGTAAAATGTGTTTGAAATAACGGGAGAAATTTAAGTATTTGCACATTAAAGGATCAGTTGTTTTTTATTTTGTAAAATCGCAGAAAGATGTAATTAACCGTTCGTAATACGGCGTCTTCCATACCTCTAAAAGAAACACTTAATACCGTATGCCATATTTAAATAGCTCCTTACGTAAATACACGAACGTAGGCGGTAACCAAAGCACCCATACGGGAATTAATAATACCGACCTTATTTAAATAGTGCTTGTAGCCATAATTTAGAGTTATTGTAGCGAAACTATAACTGTCTTTGGTTATTGCAAACAAATCATGTTGACAGTAACAATAACCTAAAAAAAATGGGAAAAAAATTGTAGTTTTTTTTATTGTCGTGTTGTAGGGTTTTGTTTAACACAATAGAGAATTATTGCACAATGAAATATAGCCAGGCACTAATAATACCGGCCCTATTTTGATATCTGAGCTTGCGCAATTGCAAAGTAGAATAGGGACTTCCTTAATAGAGAAATATTGCACAGTAAAATAAGGCCAGGCACTAATAATACCGGCCTCATTTTGACATCTGAGCTTGCGCAGTTGCATGGTAGGATAAGTACTCCATTAATAAGAATAGTGCCCGGCTTTATTTATGTCTGTTTTAGGTTGTGCCTTTTTTGGTCTTATTTTAACTTCGGAACTGTTCGTGTAAACCGAACGGCTGCCGAACACAAAATCGAAAAGTTTTTAGAAGTAAAAATACTTAAAACCTTGCTTTTTCAAATGTATTTCCTTAATTGTGTAAAACAAAACCCTACAACACAAAAAAAACAAAGAAAAACAACTAAAATTGTTTCCCCCTTTTTTAGGTTAATGGTACTGTCAACATGATTTGCAATAACTCTAAATTATGGGTACAAGCACTATTTAAATAAGGCCGGTATTAATAATACCCGAGCTTAATAAGGTAACTTGCAATAATTCTCTAATAAGTATAGTGCCTGGCTTTATTAGAGAATTATTGCACAGTGAAATAAGGCCAGGCATTAATAATACCGGCCTTATTTTGACCTCTGAGCTTGCGCAGATGCAAAGTAGGATAAGGACTTCCTCAATAGAGAATTATTGCACAGTGAAATAAGGCCAGGCATTAATAATACCGGCCTTATTTTGACATCTGAGCTTGTGCAGATGCATCGTAGGATAAGGACTCCCTTAATAAGTATAGTGCCCGGCTTTATTTATGTCAGTTTTAGGTCGTGCCTTATTTTGGCCTTATTTTAAATTCGTAACTGTTCGTGTAAAATGCCCGGCTGCCGAGCACAAAATTGAAATGTTTTTAGAAGTAAAAATACTTAAAACCTTGCTTTTTAAATGTATTTCTTTAATTGTGTTAAACAAAACCCTACAACACAAAACAATAAAGAAAAACAACTAAATTTTTTTCCCCTTTTTATAGGTTAATGGTACTGTCAACATGATTTGCAATAACTCTAAATTATGAGTACAAGCACTATTTAAATAAGGCCGGTATAAATAATTCCCGAGCTTAATAAGACAACTTGCAATAATTCTCTAATAAATATAGTACCTGCCCCCGGATTCTTCACTTCTCGATAGGTAACGACTCGGTCGGTATCGAGTTCTCGATATTCCTTTCGAAACCTATCGGCCTTATTTTCTCATCTGTTTTTACGTAAATATAATAGGATGAGGACTTATTTAATAAGGATAGTGCCCATCAAACCGGTGAAAGTTCGCAAGATATTTAGCTGATAGTATTGATTCAGACACAAAAATGTTACATAAAAAGTGCGTACTGAAACAAAAAATTCTAAATAAATCTATACTTTTAACCAAGCACGTCCTTTTTACCAACGTTAAGCAAGAATAAAATAAAACTTTGACGAGCTCTTTTGGTCGCTGAACACAATCACCAGTCGCAGGTGTGTGCCATTTCTTAATTGGTTGGGGGTAAATCAACTGTTCCTCTCCCCCTCTCCATTCTCTTTGTGCCATCATATTTATGGAATACGGGAGATATCGACTCGAAATCGAGTTTCAAATAAGATAAGAATCACCATTCGGTATCGACTCGATACGTTACGTCTCGAGACAGCAGTTAAGAATCCGCCTGCTGGCTTTATTTATACGGTTTTAGGTCATGCCTTATTTTGGTCTTATTTTAACCTTGGAACTGTTCCGCTAACCGAACGGCTGCCGAACCAAAGAGAATAGACAAGGATAGAGGATCAATCGCCGTTTCGAAAAGTGGCACAAATTGAAGAAAGGGTCTGCGGGATGGCAGGGCATGCGCATACGCACTCCCAATGTCAAAATCGGCAGTATATTCAAAAACGTTGATTTATTGAGTAAATATACATAAAACATTAATAAAAACTGTAAAATGTGGTTTATACTGAAATTTATTAATATTTTAATGACTAAATATTGGTAATTTAGTGCTAATGGTGTATTAAAATCTATTTGGTAGAAGACTATTTTTTTCTTAGATTGGAATAGGTTAATGTGGAAAAATGTTTAGGTATAAATTTTAGGAAATGAGAACTGAAAATAAAAATCTAAATAGAATTATTTCTTGAAAACTAAACTTTTATTGCGAGATTACTTATTTAGCATAAAAAATGGTACTAAATGTAAAAGAAGTATATAATTTTAAGAAATATATGAAAATAGCATGCTCAAACTTACCAACCAAATAAATTTTAGATTTATGTTGATCCTATTTAGTTGAAAGGTATTGTAGTCTATAAGTTAATATTACCTACTTATACTAAGAAAAGCGTAGTAGGATTTCAGTTTCCATAGGCCACTGTGCTTGGTCCATTTTATTCGATATCTACATACTTGTTTTTTTAGGTATAAGGAAGCAGATAAGATTGTAGGTTTTAATTAACAATGAAAATTTAAGTTTCCACATTACTGGATACTTATTTTGAAATAAAATACTTTTGTAAAAGAAGCTCAAAAATGCTCGTTATTGCAGAAAAAAATCCTAATCCTAAACATCTTTTTTCCACAAATTTTCAATATTGACAAAAATAAGTGTACTTTGCTCTTAACATAAATTTATATTTTTTAAGATATTTCATATACCTACCACTGAAAACAATTAATATCGAATGGTTAAATTTTTTCGTAAAATTAATAATAAGTTTGCCTTATGGTACGAACTTAAGTAGACACACTCTTTATCTTGGTTTGTACCTTAACTGGGTCAGTTATTAAGTTTTTTAAGTGTTTAGGCTTTAGGCCTTTTTATTTTTTCGCTTTAGTATAATTTTTATCACTATTAATACTTTTTAAACTGATCATTTGTCTGACTTTTACAGTTCAAGCAAATTTTTTAAATAGAGAGTGACGCACACAGAAATCCTCTATTGGTTCATTGTGCTTTTACCTCCAGCAAGATATTCATTAAATATATTTTACGGATGTATATAAAATATTAATGTAAATAATGTTTTGTTACATAAATAAATCCTAGATAAAGTGTTAATTTGTTTTTATTCAAAAAAAAAAACAACGTAAATAAATTAAAAAATAATTTATTAAAAAAACCCATAAATTTCCACAAATTTTGTTTCAATAATTTATATCTATAACACAGGTCACACGTAAAATCAAACCGAATAAAACACAAAACAAATATACAGCCACAACAATCACAAAACATCAGCCATATTGAACATGTGAAAGTCAAGAGTTTTGACATTTATAACAGCCAATAGCAAGCCGGAAAAACAACCTCCCATGCGCATGACGAGTAATCCCGCTGTGTTAAGTTAACCATCAAACCGGTGAAAGTTCGCAAGATATTTAGCTGATAGTATTGATTCAGACACAAAAATGTTACATAAAAAGTGCGTACTGAAACAAAAAATTCTAAATAAATCTATACTTTTAACCAAGCACGTCCTTTTTACCAACGTTAAGCAAGAATAAAATAAAACTTTGACGAGCTCTTTTGGTCGCTGAACACAATCACCAGTCGCAGGTGTGTGCCATTTCTTAATTGGTTGGGGGTAAATCAACTGTTCCTCTCCCCCTCTCCATTCTCTTTGTGCCAGAACACAAAATCGAAAAGTTTTTAGAAGAAAAAATACGTAAAACCTTGCTTTTCTAAATGTATTTCTGTATTTGTGTTAAACAAAACCCTACAACACAAAACATTAAAGAAACACTACTAAAAAAATCTTCATTTTTTTAGGTTAATGGCACTGTTAACATGATTTGTAATAACTCCTAACGCAGTGACTAGGGGCACGTTGATGTGCCGCGATTATTTTTACCGGGCACGTGTATGACGTCACTACTGAGCGTGCCCTTAATTATTTACTACTAAAATAGGTGCACGTTGACGTATGCGATTTTATCAACTGAACGTGCCATTAGATCTATGATAGGTGCCTGTTGATTAGCAGCTATCAGCAAGCAATGTTTTATTATTCATAAAACCAGAAGCAAAGCTATTATATTATAAATAAATAAATATAAATCTTATTTTGAACATAGTATGATAAAATTAATTTTATAGTTGTAGGTTTACCTACCTAACAAAAATAATTTGCTCAGTGTCTCATTCACTTCTGACGTTAATATACAAATTTGATTATTTTAATTAAAACAAACAAAACTAAATATACTACTAATTTTTATAATTGATTAAATATAAGATTTCTTTCTACACATTTAAATTTAAAGTAAAATCCTCAAAAATGATCTCAAAAAATATGAACAATACAGGGTGTCCGGTAATTATGCGTCAGGATTTTGTTGGGCAATTCTGCACGAAAAATTAATGAAACAAACTCTATACAATTTTTGTGTTAATGTTATTAATTTTATATCCAAATTTATAAAATGATTGAAACAAAAAAATTCTAAGGCATTTTTCTAAAGTGAAGGACAGTTTAGGCCATATCAAATTAATAGGGCAAATAAAAAGAGTCACTAAAAACGCAAAATTTGGCGAAATACAGTATACTAACACTATAAAAAAGTTATTAGAAATAATAACAAAAAAAAATTTCTTCAACATCCTGTATATCCGTTAATTTTTAGTTTTCGAAAAAAATTTATAGAAGTTTGTTGCATTAATTTTTCGTGCAGAATCGCCCACAGAAATCTTGACGCGTAATTTCGGGACACCCTGTATGAATCATAAAACATTAAAACTGGAAAACAGAATAAAACAAAGATTTATTGCTTCAAAAATTAAAGTATTTTGTCTAAAACATGGTTTTCTCATAGATTTCGATCCATCGGTATCTTCTCGGGTTGCAGTTAGAAGGTAAGTGTAATTAAATGTAAATTCAGTTGTCTCGTTTTATGCTAATCATCAGAATTATGTAGCAAAACAGACAAAAGACAATACTGAACTTGATATTTCATGACAAGCAGTTTTTAAATGGAACACATCATATCCCATTTTTGTTTTCTACGGATAATTTTAGATATTTTTCAAGTAAAATATCCTATACCCCTCATCAGCTGTTTTCAAAATATTAACAATTAAAAATTGATTAGTTTGGTACTTTTGACAAGCTTTTAAAACCTAGAGCCTGAGAAATGAGGACAAATGTTGCACTATCTATCTTATTATATTTCCCTGACCGTGCCCGCAGACCTAGCAGATGGAACTTGCAATAGTTGGTACTCAAAATAATAGTACCAATTTCAGGACCACCGCTAGTACCATTAGTAAGTACCGTCTAATAGCTTTTGAACAGGACAGTGCAAACCATTTCCCCTGATCTATTCCAGATTTTATAGACTACAGTAAAAAGCACAGGGACGTGTAATTTGATTGGTTTGAACCCTTCACACGGTTATGCAAAACTGTCATTCAGTGTCATTGGGGGATCATGGTAAGTTCTAGTTAGTTAAATCTATTTTTTTTAAATTTGCTTTATTAAGGTATTAAAACAAAAATGATTTACCTAACCAGAACTAACCATGACACCTCATCCCCCAAAGGTGACAGTTTTGCATGACCGTCTGTAGCCTTTCAAACCAATCCAATTACACATCCCTGTGCTTTTACTGTAGTTTAGATTTACAGAGCCTGCCAAAGTACCAAACTTGTCAATTTAAAATTGTCACCATTTCGAAGTTGAAGAAATATGCTTGAAGTGACTACCTAACCACAAATAACAAAATCATCAAAAATATCGCGTGCCTGGAACACGTTGTATGAGTGACGTCATACACGTGCCCGGTAGAAGTATAATCGCGGCACATCAACGTGCCCCTAGTCACTTCGTAACTCTAAATTATGGGTACAAGCACTATTTAAATGAGGCCGGTATTAATAATTCCCGAGCTTAATATGGCAACCTGCAAAAATTCTCTTATTGCAGAAATACATTAGAAAAAGCAAGGTTAAAAGTATTTTTAATTCTAAAAACTTTTCGATTTTGTGGTCGGCACCCGTTCGGTTAGACGAACAGTTCCGAAGTTAAAATAGGACCGAAATAAGGCACGACCTAAAATGAACATAAGAGAATTATTGCACAGTGAAATAAGGCCAGGCACTAATAATAGCGGCCTTATTTTGAAATCTAATCAGATGCAAGGAAGGATAAGGACTCCCTTAATAAGTATAGTGCCCGGCTTTATTTATGTCGGTTTTAGGTCGTGCCTTATTTTGGCCTTATTTTAACTTCGGAACTGTCGGAAACGTCTAACCGAAGGACTGCCGATCACAAACTCGAAAGTTTTTAGTACTAAAAATACTTAAAACCTTGCTTTCTGAAATGTGTTTCTTTAATTGTGTTATAAAAAACCCTACAACACAAAACAATAAAAAAAAGCTACTAATATTTTTCACATTTTTTTTAGGTGGTACTGTCAACATAATTTGCAATAACTTTAAATTATGGGTACAAGCACTATTTAAATATGGCCGGTATTAATAATTTCCGAGCTTGACTTGCAATAATTCTCTTATAAAAAGCCAGTCACTACTAAGGAGTCCTTATCCTATCATGCATCTGCGCAAGCTCAGATGTCAAAATAAGGCCGGTATTATTAGTGCCTGGCCTTATTTCACTGTGCAATAATTCTCTACTATCTGTGGGGGGTGACTTAATTCAAACTTAAGGTCAGTACGGTATCAGGCTTAGCAAGGGGGCTGAGAGGCTCTTAAGTATTACTTACAAACCGTTGATGCAAACAGCATGAGTAAGAGAAATAGAAAAAGTCTAGTAACGTTGTATGAGAGGGTAGTGCCCTTCTCTTCCGCTCTGCCTGCTGATTGGTCGATTGAGCTTTTGCTTCTAACCTTTCACCAAATAAGACGACCAGAGAAAGAAGGAAAAATACTGCTATAGTACCTCTTCTCTCATGCAATCACTTCGCAAAGTAAAGCGACAAGTCTGCCTCTAGTAGGTGTATGTTTAGAGTATTAACATCAATTTCAGGCGAAGTACCAATTCTAAAACGGTATTTACCAATCGGATTTGTTGACGTTTAAACAATGTATTATACGTCAAAGTTGTCACCAATTATTACCGCGGTTATAATTGGTTGAACGCATAAAATTGATTAAAGACTTAAGGCCATAGTGTGAGGTACTGAAGAGGAAAGTAGGTTAGGTTAGTCCCTAACCTCATTTCTTTGTTTACAAAGAAATTTTGTGATCATAAGAGATCACAATAAGTCACAATTATTCATGTTTAGAAGGTAACAAAAGATTTACAGTAAAAAATTGATTAATAAAAAAATGAGCAGCAAAGAAATCCTTACCTTACAATTTGGTCATTACGCTAATTTCGTTGGTACACATTGGTGGAACATTCAAGAATCAGGCTTTGAATACCAAGCAGCTCAACCTTCCGAAATCAATCATGATGTTCTTTTTCGGGAAGGAATTACAAAAAAGTAATATATTTTTTGTTACTAATTTAATATTATATATTTACTTAGTATATTTGGGTATTTACTTCGGTAACAGTTTAATGAACAGTTTTCTGCTATTTTAAGGGTTTTTAAAAATTATTAATACTTAAATATTTTAGGCACTCTTCTAAATAAAACATAAGTGGCGCACAACCAAAATATTTCTATTTAAAAAATATCAGTTAACAAACTTAAGGGACCGGGGAGTGAAAAGGGGTGCTGGGCGGGGTAAAATTGGTAAAACAAGTTAATGAAACTGCACATCACATGTAAAATTAAGTAAAAATTACATTTTTCCACATATTTTGGAGAATAAAGATAAAAAATATGATAAATATAAAATTGTTAATTCATAACCTAAAAATAAGAAAATAAACAACTAAAAACATCAGTTATACCATGCTAAATATGGAATGCATTTGGCAACATAGGAAGGGTCTGTTTCTATTTATGAGTGAATAAAAGAAGGAATTCAAACAAACTGGATTCATAAAGTGTCTGGTGTAATTAAAGGATTAAAAAAAAACCGTTGACTAACCAGATCTAACCTGACCACCCTTTAAATCCCTCTTTTATTATTAAACATTTATACAACGTTGCCAATTGTCCATAATAAAAGTAGACAAATGCCAAAAAAAACATTTTTGTTATAAAAAAATATATAAAAAAATTTATAACTGTGCCTTCATATTATTATTAAGGATAACCAATAGATAACATGTACGTCAAAATCAATCAACGTCAATCAACCCTGTACTAAATAATTACCTTCACTTCTAGGGTCAAACAACTTTCACACCAAGGCTTTTACTTGTAGACCTAAAGGGTAGCCTTAAATCCTTACCAAAAGAGGGAGACCTATATGAGGAACTCCAGGATCCTACACAGCTTTGTGTTGATTGGGATCAAGAAGTAGAAATACAGAAAGAAGAAAAAGTGCCCAAAAATAAATTCCAACGTGATCTTGAAGACTTAGAAACATTGCCTGAGGTATCAAAAAAAAAATATAATCCAGAAGAAAATTTTAAAGTGTGGTCAGACTATTTATACACTAGGTTTCACCCAAGAACAGTAAACCTTATCAATGAGTATGAGCATTGCAATGAAAATACTCCATTTGACACTTTTACTTTAGGATCGATATTATGGAAAACTGATTTTTTGATAATGACTTTTCTGATAAAATTAGGAACTATGTAGAGGAATGTGACTATTTTCAGGTATGTTGTTATTAGTAGCTGTATGTTTATTAGGACTTTTATTTGATTCTGCACTCCTTAATGTCTTTCAAATAAACTGTTAATAATTTTAGTTCTAAAGGCCCAGGTTGGTAAATTATAACTATTTTCTGTGATAAATTATTCCCTGCTGTTGAATTAACCTTATACATTTTTGTATTCTATAATTAACAAAAATACTTATCTCTATTATTAACTCACATTTTTTACAGGGTTTTCATATGCTTACAGATTGCACCAATGGTTTCTCAGGTCTTTCTTCAGCTTGTATAGAGCACTTGAGGGATGAATATGAGAGAAAATCCATCTTAGTTTTTCCTACTATCCCATCTTATTTTTCTGATAATGAATATGAGACTGATGTACAAAAAGTTCATTCAATAATGAATGATTCAACTAGAGTATTGAATATGGCATTATCATTCAACAGTTATAGACAGTTTGGTAATGTATTTGTACCTTTGTGTACAAGTAAAGATGGATGGAGGCAGCCTGGAGTTCCTAGAGAATTTTATCATACCAAATATGATGTAAGTGTTGGTAGTCACTCAACAAAGACATATTTATAGCTTTTTTTATGGGGAAAGGATTTAACTGCCAAGAAATTTGGTATAAAAATTTATAAAGAATATGGTGGTATAATATACAGGCTGTCCCATTAAAAAAAAGTAAGTTATGTCAATATCTTCTGTTAATCTAATTACAAATCTTGATAATTCACTGTACAAGTTGGTTTTTAAATCATTTTTTTAAGTTAAGAAATAAAAAAGTTATAGACATTTAAAATGTGGAGAAGTTAGATTGGACGCACTGTACAGGGTGTCCAGTTTTCGTGTGTTTTCATATACCAGCTCCCTTACTATAAAAGATAGAAAGATGGGGTTTGCGGCTTACTGTCCTATTTTTTTATGAAACTTACATTGCCGCAAACGAAATTTTCATAGCCCCTTTGTTTCTGACATACAGGGCGATTTTGAAAATTTGTCATTTTTGACGGTCCCCTGTATCTCGATTATTTGGTAACTTTTCAATAAAGTGAAAATGGATTGTTATAGAGTTTTTACGTAGAATTCATTGGCGTAGGTAGTTTTTTTCTAAAAAGTTTTGTTTTTGAGTTACGACCCAAACTTATGTTTTTTAAATGGGACACCCTATATATTATTTTTTATCTTTTTCGCTCTTTACACGCTTTTCAAAAATATATAATAGTCCATATTTATTTTTTTAAAAAAGGAAAATTTTTACATTTTTGTAAAATTTATCATTTTTCGTATAGAAGGCTATGCCCGCAAATCAAAACAAAATTAACAACATCATTTTTATTATAACAACTCTATATTAATACATAATAACTAAGCAACATTAAAAGAAAATAACATATTAATTTATTTTTATTTAGTTTAATTACAAAAATTGCTCGAATTGGGCTCCGTTGTGTTCCAAACATTTTTGACATACTTTTTCAATTTTTCGCAATCCATTTAATAAAGTAATAGGCCTACCCTGCAAAAGCCTAAACGCTTGATGTGTAGCTTCTCGAAGTTGATCAATATTGTGGTATTGCCTCATATATATTTGATTTTTCATATATCCCCATAAAAAAAATCCAAAACAGAAAGATCTGGGGATCTTGGGGGCCACCTGACTGGTCCATTCGTACCAATCCATTTATCTGGAAATGTTGTGTCTAAATATTCTCTCACTATTTGAGCATTGTGACTTGGAGCGCCATCTTGCTGGTAATAAATATTATTTAGATCGGCCAAAGGAACATCCTCTAATATTTCCATTAGTGTATCTTGCATTATTTCTAGATGTCTATTTCCGGTTAGCGTTCCTTCATAGATAAAATACTTAATTTTAGGACCAAAAATAAAGCATGACACGCTAAATCCAAACCGACCTTGACGTTCTCGAGGAAATGTTACATATTGGTTCGTTTGGGACCAGTACCTTGAATTGTTTCGGTTTAGAATACCAGAACTAGTAAAATAAGCCTCGTCTGACCACACCACCTTTCTTTCAAAATTTGCATTTTCCTGCAACATTTGTAGGTACCAATTGCAAAAACTACTCCTACGTTCTGCATCACCGGGATGCAAATGCTGGACAAGATGGTATTTGTATGGTCTAAACTTATGTTTCTTTAGTACTAACTGAGTTTTTGATTTTTAACCCCAACTTCGTCATATATTTTTCTGCATGATATGGATGGTTGTACCGCGACAGAAGCCAAAACATTTATTTCATTTTCTTCCCTGTTTTCCTTGTTGTAAAAATTAGGCCTGGGTTTTTTAAAAGATCCGTGTTCAATGAGATTGGCTTTGATATTATGAAATATTCTTTTATCGGGTTGATGTCTTTCTGGATACCTACGAAATAATTAGATATGTAACAACAAGCTAGATAGATAGATAATGATTAAGATTTTTATATTTGTTATGAATATTAATGTTACATATCAATTTTTTTTGTTAATGCTGAATATTACCAATGTCAAAATCTATTCAAATCATCCGATATGCTCACATTATAATAAAAACATCCTATAATATATCATTGTTGAGAAGGCTACTTCTTAACCTATAGGCATATAATATACTGTTAAACCTTACCGATTAAAATAAAGCTCCGAGGCTGCGTTGGCGTCTTCATTAGCTTGGATAAAACAAACATACATATCGTGTTTTTCATAATTCTCATATCTATTATTTTCTGCCATGTTAAACAATTTTTCACAAAAATAATAAAGTAAACTTCCACATAACAAAAATCCAAATCAAACAAATAACAGTACTATTTGACAACAATAACAATCCATAATGGCGCATTTACAGAATTTTGTTTTTGTCATGGCTATCCGTGATTGACCATCGGAAAATGATAAATTTTACAAAAATGTTAAAATTTTCCATTTAAAAAAAAATAAATATGGACTATTATATATTTTTGAAAAGCCTGTAAAAGGGGGAATAAGATAAAAAATAATATATAGGGTGTCCCATTTAAAAAACATAAGTTTGGGCCGTAACTCAAAAACAAAACTTTTAGAAAAAAACTACCTACGCCAATGAATTCTACGTAAAAACTCTATAACAATCCATTTTCACTTTATTGAAAAGTTACCAAATAATCGAGATACAGGGGACCGTCAAAAATGACAAATTTTCAAAATCGCCCTGTATGTCAGAAACAAAGGGGGCTATGAAAATTTCGTTTGCGGCAATGAAAGTTTCATAAAAAAATAGTAGTAGTAGTAAGCCGCAAACCCCATCTTTCTATCTTTTATAGTAAGGGAGCTGGTATATGAAAACACACGAAAACTGGACACCCTGTATCTTTAAAACGAACTACAGCGGTAAGGGGTTTTATTATTTCATATCATCAATAGACCCCAACTATTAAGAAACGCGGAGTGCTACCATTTGAAGAGATGCGTTTTGAGAACAAGGTGAAAACAGCCCCGTTTCAGTTTTTTGAGGTTAGGTCGAAAATTACCCACTTTTTCCAGGTAGTAGTAAACAGAAAAGTTGTAGGAAATTAAATTCTCCATCAAATAACGCTTGCCGAATTAAAAAAAGTTACTTTTGCAAAAAATAACACGAAAAACGCGTTTTGTGTTTTTTTTTGTAGGTATTCTGCCCTATAACTTTTTTTCGTGGGGGTTTAGGTAAAGGCATTGGTTCATAGAAAAAGAACTTTTATCCTTCCATTACAAAATGACGTTAAATAAAAGTCTTTAGTGTTTAGGAAACGATTTTATAAAGTTTTCCGCTTACACCATTTTTCGGCAATTTAATCTATTTTTCCGCAAACAATGTTCTGTTACTCCTTTTCTACGCAGGTTTAGGTATCGGCATGGTATACTCAGTTGATATGGTTCTTTAAGTTTTTCTACTTTCAAAGAAATTTTTCTTCACATTTATGTATACAGGGTTATTCACGTTAAACGACACGGATTATTACAGCTTTATTATTTAATTTTATAAAAGTTTTTCTTTTTGGATAGATAGATAACTATGGGAAGTACAATTTAAAATTATTTTCATAATGTATAGGGTGTCCCAAAAGTACAAAAAATATTAAAGTTATATTTTTTTAAATGGAAGACCCTGTATATTATTTTATTTTTGATTTCTACGTCTAAAATAAAGGTAAGTTTTATTAAGATTCAATCCACCTAAACCTTACAGATTTTGAAATATTTTGGATTTTGTGAAAATGTAGTACCAATTTTCGGCTTTAAGCTCTTAACGTCTATTTTCTATTTGTAAACCATATTTACACTAACGTGTAATAAATGATTAGGTTTTCTATTGCAACTTGTAAAAATTCACTAAAGTATACAGGGTGTCCAAAAAATAAGATCAAATAACTACCAGCTTTAAACGGTAATAACTGGTTTAACTTAAATGGAACACCCTGTATTTTTTATTAAAATGAGATTTAGAATTTAAATATCTAACGATTACTTTAATACTTCCCTATACCTAACTCTTTCCATTTTCATGGAAAATGCATATTTTTGTAATGTAGACCGAATTTAAGAAACTTATTGTTTATCAAGTCACCTATGCCATATTGACATGTCAGAACAGCTTAAAACAAACGATAGGACTTTGACTGACACATTTAATTAACAATACTTCAAATTTAAAAAATAATAAACACAAGTTGAAAAATATGTAAATTTACTATAAAAGATGTTCAAAATGGCGACCGTCGGCCTCTAAACATAAACGTACCCTCTTCTTAAAACCTTCGGCAACATTTAACAACATTTCGGGGTTTATGTTTTGAAAAGCGTCTTTAATGCGCTCCTTCATATTTTCTTGAGTTGTTGGAGGTATATTGTAAACGATTTCTTTTATGTGCCCCCATAAAAAGAAGTCGGGTGCAGTCAAGTCAGGTGACCTCGGGGGCCAAATCTGAGGTCCATTTCTTCCAATCCATCGATATGTATAATTGACATTCAAGAATTCTTGAACGCCGCGATGAAAATGAGGGGGCGCGCCATCCATTTGAAGCCACATCCTTCCTCGTATTTCTAAGGGAATGTCTTCTAATAGGAGAGGAAGTTCATGTGTCAAAAAATTTAAAAACATTAAGCCATTTAAATGTTCTTCAAAAATACGGGCCTATTAGATATTGACCCAATATGCCGCCCCACACATTTACTGACCACCTATGCTGGTTATCTCTAACTCTAAACTGATGCGGATTAATATCCGAATAATAGTGGAAGTTATGCCTATTAACTGATCCATTGTTGTGAAATGTGCATTCGTCAGTAAACAGAACAAAATTAAAAAGTCTTCATTTTCCCCCACTTTGTCTAACACCCACATACAAAATTCAACTCTTGTCTCAAAATCATTATCCGATAGTGCTTGATGAAGCTGGATTTTATAGGGATGGTATTTATGTTTTTGAATTATCCTTGAAACGCTTGCCTGGCTAATGTTGATATTTTGCGCAATTTGGTTTTGGCCTATATGGGGATTTTCAATTAAAGAAGCAATCACTGCAAATTCGGTGTCTTCGTTTCCTGTCACAGGCTTTTGTTTATGTTTTTCTTTGGTAAAAACAGTCCCATTTTGCCTAAATTGTACTAAAAGTCTTTCGAAAACGGCTTTATTTGGATGACTTCTGTCGGGATACCTTTCAGCGTAGACTCGTGACGCCAAAAAGCAGTTTTCTAGACATTCTCCAAGAATAAAAATCATGTCGATCCGTTCTTCTTTTGAATAAACCACCATTTTAATTAGTAAATTAATCGATGAGAGGAATAAAACCAACAAACCTACACCTTCACTAACAGCTAAGGTCCTGTCGTTTGTTACAAGCAGTTCTGACATGTCAATATGGCATAGGTGACTTGATAAACAATAAGTTTTTTAAATTCGGTCTACATTACAAAGATTTGCATTTTCCATGAAAATGGAAAGAGTTAGGTATAGGGAAGTATTAAAGTAATCGTTAGATATTTAAATTTTAAATCTTATTTTATTAAAAAATACAGGGTGTTCCATTTAAGTTAAACCAGTTATTACCGTTTAAAGCTGGTAGTTATTTGAACTTATTTTTGGACACCCTGTATACTTTAGTTAATTTTTTACAAGTTGCAATAGAAAACCTAACCAATTATTACACGTCAGTATAAATATGGTTTACAAATAGAAAATACACGTTGAGAACTTAAAGCTGAAAATTGGTACTACATTTTCACAAAATCCAAAATATTTCAAAATCTGTAAGGTTTAGGTGGGTTGAATCTTAATAAAACTTACCTTTATTGTAGGCATAGAAATCAAAAATAAAATAATATACAGGCTGTTCCATTTAAAAAATATAACTTTAATATTTTTGTACTTTTGGGACACCCTGTACATTATGAAAATAATTTTAAATTGTACTTCCCATAGTTATCTATCTATCCAAAAAGAAAAACTTTTATAAAATTAAATAATAAAGCTGTAATAATCCGTGTCGTTTAACGTGAATAACCCTGTATATGATAAAAATTAGAAAAAGCCTATTTTTTACCTTTAAATGGTGTATTGTAAAAATACTGAGGTTAATTCTAAACAAACTATGGTTAGTCACAGTGTCATACTGCAATGATTTTAAAAAGAAATTTCGTAAATTTTCTTAATTTCTAGTTATAACTTTTTTCTTGTGTATTTGGGTATATATGTTGCTAAACAAAATAAAAGCTTAGTTATAAGCCATATTAGCTGTTTAAAATAATATTAATAATGTATGCTACTATTAAACCGTCGTAGAAAAAAAAAACATTAATAAAATTTAAATAAAAATTAACAAAAATCGTTGCAGTATGACACTTTGACTAACCATATTACCCTTTAAATTAACCTCATCATTTTTTACAATTGAAAAATAGGCCTTCTTTTTATTTTGGATCATATTACACATAGACGCACAAAATAAAATTTATAACGAGAAATTTAAAAGATATACGTAAAGATTAGAAAAACTTGTTGAAAGTAGAAAGACTTGAAGAAACATATCTTACTTATAAATAGTCTTAGAGACTTTTTACAATTGACCATTTCAAAGGTAATTGTTTTCATTTTCAATTGAATATACTATTGGCTACACCTAAAACTGCGTAGAAAAGAGTTACAGAACATTGTTTGCGAAAAAATAGGTAAAATTGCCGAAAAATTATGTGAGTGGCAAAATTTAAAAAATCGTTTTTCGAATACTATAAACTCTAAAGACTTCGACCTAGCGCCATTTTGTAAAGAAAGGATAACATTTTTTTTTTTTTTCATAAACCTATGCCTGTACCTAAACGCCCATAAAAAGTTTTAGGGCAAAAACACAAAAAAAAGGGTTCCGTTTTTTTTGCTTTGTTTTTTGAGCATATTTTCATCAAAAATAACTTTTTTAGTTAGGCAAGCATTATTTAATGAGAATTTAATTTCCTACAACTTTACGTAGTTTTAGACCTAACCTCAAAAAATTAAAAAGGGATATTTTCACCCCGTTCTCAAAAACGCACCCTCACCCTATTTTTTTGTACATAATCAATAGCCTATAAGGATCAAATTACATAATTCGATGCAGTTAAATTTTACCCAAAAGGTGTTTAGTCTGAATGCATCCCTACTCTAACCAGCTAACTAAGGCTAACAACGAAGATATGCCTACAATCTGATAAGGTATAAATTAAATAATTTTTCTAGAAATTTTTAGCACTGATTAAACACCTTGTTCTGAGCCTTCTGCCTCTGCCTCTGAAACTACTACTTCTTAAATTATTGATATTTTTATTTTTTTTAGCACAAACTTCCCTATCTTTCCAGTGCAATCTTAGCATCAGCTCTAGATACTGTTTCCTTAAAATATCGACTTAAATCAGAAAATTTCTCTCTAATGGATTTATGTGCAGATTTGGCAGGCAATGGAAGGAAAGCAGCTGCTGCTAGTGTGTGTTTGCCATTTGCAGTAAATAGTGATGCTGACCTTATTGATTGTTTAGACCAGTGGGATGGACCATTGTATCAGAGTATTACACCTAGGTGCACAATAGGTAAATACTTATACCTATAAAAAAATCTTTCAAGATATTTAGATTATAAAATAATTCTAATATTTTCGGTTACATTAAAATAATAATAAAAAAACATTTTATTATCACATCACATTATCATTTTTAGGTACAGATAGAGTTATGCAACATTTAACTCCTACGAGGTATACCTGAAACAAGATTAAAAAACCTTCAAATAAAGCTGGAAAACAAAAAGAAATGCCTGCATATAAATGCAACACAGTAAAAGAAATGGTGGAATTTTACTTATCTTGCACAACATATGCTACAGCATCAAATGTCACTACAGTTGAGAAGCCTATGTCTGTTACTACTCCATTTCCTGATTTATTTGACCAGTCTATTGGACACGATGGAAATGTTTATTCGGATCCAAGGCTAGAAAATATAAGTAAGTTTTCTATTATTACCTAATATCAAATTAATTTTATTTTAAGATGAGGATTAGAATATAATGAAATAACACAGCTATGTGGTTGCTTAAAATAGTGCTGAAGAAATAGATTTAATCAAAACATAAGTACTATCGTTCTAACAAGTTTAGTTTATACAGAGTAAGCAAAAATGTTATTATATTAAATTCATAAATAAAGCCGTTGGCTTCCTTTGACGCCAATGGTCTCATGGTATTGGGACCTCGCGGTTTTTTATTTTACTTTAGCTTTTAAAATACAATTTAGTCCCGTTACATAGATGGCGACACACGACATAGACCATAAACTTTGTTTTTAAATGGAATAAGCATGCCAGTTATAAAAGAAACGCGCACCAGTGTGTTTCGGGCGTCGTTGCCGTTGCAGCACACTACCTAACTAAAAAAAAATAGAAAAACGCGATTTTAGTTCATTCTTTTAAAACTAAAGGTTACTAAAAGGTACATTGGTAACCCTGTATTTTGAATGTAGAGAACATTCAATATTTTTTAGTCACTTCCTAATGACCATAACTACATTCAATAAATTGTAATAAATAATATCAATATCCTTGAGACACTCTCCCAAAGTTCAATTTTTTATAATTTTAATCCAAAATGTTCCAAATTTTATGCTTTTCCTTAAGTACACTAATTAATAATTAGATATTGTTTTCATACGGGCCACGTGATTGCTATAAACTAAAAGAAACGGCAACGTTGCATTTATTCCCCCACAAAAACGCGCGGCGTATCATGTGAAACGTACAATAAGTAGCTATACCATTACGCAAAAGCGTTTCTACGTCAGGAGTACGAGACACGGGTTAGACAAAAAGTTATAAAGCGCCTGCATCTGAAATTTTACATTACTTTTAATGAAAACCCATTTTCTGATGAATGATGCGTTTTCGAGAAAACAACATTTTGATTAAATAGCGTTGTATTTAATAATTTTGTTTGTCGGTTGAACATAGGCTCCCCGTATTTTATGCATTCTAAAGTTCTAATTATCAAAGATTATGGGACCCTCTACAATCCTCCGACATTATATTTTAGTTCCGAGATAATAAAAAAAATATACAGTGTGTCCAAGATAAGGATCCTAAGCATGGGAATCTCAGTACCTATTGAAGATACAGCTTAGGTTAAATTAGGAAAAAGTTGTGTTTTTAACAGCTTATTTACATGCCGTTTAGAAACTTGAAAAATTTTTATGGCCTGCTGAGATATTTGGCAAAAACGAAAATTTGACTATATCGATTTTATTTTTTTCTGACTTTATTTTGAAGAGATATAAAAAAACTAATAACACTTTTTCATTGGCACTTTTTAGGTACTACATGATGGTATTTTTAGACTTTATACCCGACGTTTCGTTTTCAAGAAACCATCATCAACTTTTTTATATGGCCCGTATCTGATCCCATTTTTTATTACAAATTGAACAATGTATCACATGTCATATTTTAATTTTTAGTTAAAAAAAAAAATTGCATTTTTTCTATTTTTTTAGGTTATTTTTAAGTAGTCCTTGCAAACAAATGCTTGGACGTTAATACCTGTTACCGTATCTGTATCATAATTTATTATCATTATAAAATAGTATTTGTCGTTATTACCCTGCTTGTCGAGTTGTTGTTTTTAGAGCAATTGTTTTTATTGTTACTGTTATCCGGTTAGTTCTGTTAGTCTGTCTGTATTATTGTTTATTGGTGAATAGCTAATATCTTATTGTATGATTACAGTCGAATATGCAGGATGGCCATTATAGCCATGAAGATAAGTTTTACATGTAACATGCTACATTTTGTGCTGCAAAAATAAATGAAGGTATCATTTCTGCAGTTAGTGATTTATGGTAAATACATGGACCTGGTATTTTAATTCCTTAAATTCCACACTACATATTAAACCTAAAACGTTCTTGATGTTTCGATATTTTCTTAACACGCGGATTTTGTAGAGCCTAGTAATGCGTATTATGTATAAAGACAACAGTATCAATAGGAACAATTGCTCTAAAAACAACAACTTGATAAACAGGGATAATAACGACAAATACTATTTTATAATTATAATTAATTATGTTGCAGATACGGTAACAGGTATTAACGACCAAGCATTTGTTTGCAAGGCCTACTTCAAAATAACTTTAAAAAAAAATAGAAAAAATGCAATTTTTCTTTAACTAAAAATTAAAATATGACATGTGATACATCGTTGAATTTGTAATAAAAATGGGATCAGATACAGGGTGACCTTTTTTTCGAGCCATATAAAAAAATAAAGTTAATGATGGTTTCTGGAAAACGAAACGTTGGGTATAAAATCTAAAAATACCACCATGTAGTAGCTAAAAAGTGCCAATGAAAAGTGTTATTAGTTTTTATATCTCTTTAAATAAAGTCAGAAAAAAATAAAATCGATATAGTCAAATTTTCGTTTTTGCCAAATATCTCAGCAGGCCATAAAAATTTTCAAGTTTCTAAACGGCATGTAAATAAGCTTTAAAAAACACAACTTTTTCCTAATTTAACCTAAGCTGTATCTCCAATAGGTACTAAGATTCCCATGCTTAGGATCCTTATCTTGGACACACTGTATAAGTTTTTAGTAGCAAACCTAATGTTTTTAAATGTCCCTACTAAACAATAACTTGTTTTTGTCGAAAACGCTTTAATCTATTGGCATCTAACAAAAGTACTTTTTTTTTATCTAAGGTTTAAGCTACCCAGAAAATACTTATTTCATTTCTTTATTATACAGGGTGTGAAAATAATTAACACTATTGTGTAAGGGTTAGTTCGCCCCTGGCGAATTAATGAAGGCTTTTGTTTTACAAGGATACCATTTCCAAGAGTCCTTACTTGTATTTATTATAATAAAAAAATATTTCATTATACTAAGTACTATAAAAGTTATTAAAAAAAAACGATTTCCAGCGGCGTCCTTTAAGGTCACATATCTCTGTAAGAGAGAGGCTTTAGGAAAAAAATTTATAGGAACTTGTCACATTATTTTCACGTGTTTTTATGAACCCGAGAGATTGCCCACATATTCTTGGACACCCTGTATACATCAAAAACGCTCCTTGGATAATATTTGTTCGTTTCGAGCGGCAGCGGCTGGGTTTTTGGCTCACTATATTGTAGTAGTATATACCTACAAATTGGTTCTTTAATTATTTACTTTTTTTTGTTTATAGAAGTGAAATCAATACCAGTCCTTGCGGGTCTTCATTCAGGGTCCGAAATAGGTGCAATGTTAGAATCTCTTCACACAGAAGCTAGGAAATTAAAAATTTCTAGATTTCATCAATTCAATATTGAACGCGATGAATATGAACAATGCCTTGATGATATATTTACACTTAGAGAAAATTATGAAGACAGTTATTTGATTTAAATTATATTTACTTTTCTGGCAAATTTGTAAAGAGGTACTTTTATACAGTATGTCCATGGAGGGACTTTACAATACGACAAATGAACCAAAAATTTAATTTTTAAGAAAGTTGTGTATGGCAACTGCTTTTGCTTCTCAAAACGTACATAAATGTGAAAATGGACCAATAAAAAACTGCCTTTATTTCTAAAAATTCAGCAAAATGTCAAATAAAAAATGTTTTTAGATTTGAATAAGGAAAATCTAAAATATTTTTTTGGATCATAATATTTTTTTATTCTTGTCTTACACTTTTTTGTATGTATTTAATGTCAAAGTTTTTTAAAAATATTTAAATACAAAAATTAAAATTTAAGTAAAAAGGTGTTTAAAACATGAATACCTAAATAAAAATATAATTCAAAAAACAAACTGTTTATTTTATGTGAACTCGCTTTGAACGCTTATTTTATTACTTTTACTACATTATGAGATATTCGACGAAATAACGTCGCCTTGTCAAATTTATTTGAGGAATTAGAACACGTCTTATTTTTTGTCAAATATTTGATGCAAAACTTTAAAACTACCAATCCAATAAACTAAAAATTGACAGTTGGCAAATAGGGCAACTACTTAACCTCATTTTTATCGGAATTGGTGTAGTGTTTAGTTTTTATCCTGATATTTGCTTCAAAGAAGCTTGTCAAATAATTTATTATTTTATACTTCTGTCTTCAAACAAATTATAATAAATATTTGATCAAACTTATTTGACAAGAAGTTTGATAAGTGTAAAACCAGCTTTATAAAACCCTAAATCTTTTGTATTTAAAATATTTTTCTATCTCAAATAATAAAGCGTGTAGACCTCGCTCAAAATGTAACCGAACACCCTGTACTTTTTGAAGCCCCTGTACAAAACAAAATAAATTTCTTAAAGTGAATCTTGTTTTTAAGGTGCAAAAGCAGTTACCATACACGACTTTCATAAAAATATAAATTTTTGGTCCATTTGTCCTATTGTAAAGTCCAGTAGACATACTGTTTATTAAAATATTTAAATATACTTTAAATTTATATTTGCGTTTTATTTACACTAAAGCACATCTCCTTGGCCTTTTCTACAGAGAGTACGTATTTACTTTTAAAAGAAAAAATATGTACATACAGGCGGGTGTCAAGAAAGGTAAGGTCAAAAATAATCGGGGTGATAGAGTTTATACAAAAAACAGTTCTATCGCGCATCGTTAGGGAGGTATTGACCTTCAAAGTTGGTATAAAAAAGTTATTTTAATGGTATGTCAGGTCAAAGCAAAACGTCGAATTTGTCACCAGTGTTAAATATGCATACATTAAATGAAAAAAATCGTCGCACCCTATATAATTCCGGCTTACTGGACAGACGTCTATCTAATAAAATATAGTTAGAATTGAAATAAGTTTTTACACTAACTTTGAAGGGCAATCCCTCCCTCTTTATATGAAGTACATAACATTATTTTGGCTTACAATATCGCCTCTATTATTTTTGACCTCACTTCTCCGGACACCCTGTATCTATCTGTAATGAATTTCTTACACTTGTGGTTTTGTCGCACTCGGCTGACGCCTTGTCCAACAATATTCCTACTCGTGTGGAAATTAGTCAGTTTCCACACTAGGGTCAATGTGCCTGTTAGCCGGCCATTCCCTGTTCTCGGCCACAACCATAATAAACTGATGAAAATAAGAAAATTTTCCTAAAAACAAATTTATAAATGCGACCCTGTTTTCGGTCATCCTTTCGGCGGATAATGAACAAATCGCGACATCTTACGATTCATAGAAAAAGTACACGGAGCGAAACCAGATGTGTGTGTTTGGCGCGAAACCCTTGTTGCTGGTGGAAGTGCGTGAAATTTAGTGGGTGATTATTAAGAAAATAGTAAGTAACATTTACTTATTATCAGTTTATATGTTTTATATCTTAATAATGCAATTGTGAACACATTAAGCTACGATTTAAGCAAGAAACTGGCGTAAAATGAGATAACCTAAGTTTAATTTCTAGGTGGCCGGTAACTGGTATATTAAAAGAAGCGCGAGTCCGTTTCTCGGCCACGTGGCCGAAAACCGGCGAGGAGAGTATATTTTCATGTTATCTCTTTTCAATCAATAAGAATTATTATGTATCAGGGACTATACGTCTTTATTTTTAGAAACCTATATTAAATTTCGTATCCAGTTTTCGGCCAACCTAACTCTTTTAATGAAAAGTAAATACAATTTAATTTGTTACGGCCGAGAAATGGATTCTTTTGTCGGCCACTTTGTATTTATATGCGAATATGCGGCCGGTTATAGGTTCATTTTTCGTCATCATTTATTTCTACTTTCTCGGTCTTTCTAGATGGCTCCTAGGACCAAAGTGACGAAAAAACAGAGAAAAGTCATAGAGAAAACAAAGAGAAAAATGTTTAAATATTCCCAAGAGGACCTTAGAAGATCACTTATAGCAATCCAAGAAAATGGTATGAATGTTAGAGAAGCAAGTCGGCAATTCGGGGTACCACGATCAACCATTCAAGATAGGCTAAATGGAAAAGTCCCCGATATCCCTATGAAAACGGGACCACCCCTCGTCTTACAGTCAGTGGAGAAAATGAGATTGTCCAGTGGCTAATAAACATCGCCAAATGTGGATTCCCGATTAGAAAGACTGACTTGATAGACACTGTACAAAAGGTTTTAAAAGACTGTGGAAAAGACAATTTATTCAAGGATGGCAAGCCAGGGCAAAAGTGGTATTTAAATTTCCTAAAGCGACATCCAGAAATATCCCTAAGGGAAGCAGAGTCGATAACGAAAGCGAGGGCACTAATTACAGAGGAATCTATTCGGATGTGGTTCCGAAACTTACAAATGTATTTGACAGAAATTAATTGTATAGATATTCTAGATGATCCGTCGAGAATCCTTAACGGCGATGAGTCGGGATTTCCACTATGCCCTAAAACGGGAAAAGTTTTGGGTCCTCGGGGGTATAAAAATTTGTATAAAATAAAAACCGGCTCTGATAAGGAAAACGTCACTGTATTAGTAGTTTTTGCGGCTGATGGAAAAATATGCCCTCCTCTAGTGATTTTTCCTTACGTTAGACCGCCGAAAGCGATAGTTCAAAACATGCCACAGTCGTGGGTACTAGGAAAATCCGAGAGTGGATGGATGCGGTCTGATGTATTCTATGAATATATCGCGAATGACTTAAATAAGTGGATCAATGAAAATCGTTTAAAAAGACCTATCCTGCTATTGGTAGACGGCCACAGATCTCATATGAGTTTGCCACTCAGTCAATTTTGCCATGAAAATCACATAATACTTTATGCTCTTCCACCAAACACCACCCACATGCTGCAACCTGCTGATGTAAGTGTGTTTCGGCCTCTAAAGCAGCAGTGGCAAAATACAGTTGCCCAATGGCAGAGGAAGCCAGAAAATTTAAACCGAACCGTCACAAAAGTAAATTTTTGTCCAATTTTTAACGAGGCTCTGAAATCTTCTGACATGACAAATGCCATTAAAAATGGATTTAAAAGGTGCGGATTATTTCCGTTCGATCCCAATAATGTCGATTACAGTAAATGTGTAAAAAACACTTTAGAGCAACAACACGCATTAAACTCGACAATAACGAATGCAGAAAATGAAGCAATTTTTTCACATTCAGACTTTACGATTGCAAAACAAATTATTAAAAAAATTGGAAGCAATTTGGAATCTTACGGGATTAATCCTCAAGTTATCCTGAATGAAATAAAATATTTTGAGGGTGAACAGACGCGGCAATCTAATGTTTCATTCGGGAGTCTTGTGGAGGATGTGGAGAAAGTTGCTTCAAGCATCTCAGAAGACCCGATCATGGAGGACGTCGAATTAAACGAACCTGAGATACAACCCTCAATGCAAATTTCAACACTCGAAACAAATGATCAGGAAAATACTGTGACCAATTCAGCAGACCAACTAGGTGCCACGTGTCATG
Source organism: Listronotus bonariensis (assembly GCA_014170235.1). Taxonomy (NCBI): domain Eukaryota; kingdom Metazoa; phylum Arthropoda; class Insecta; order Coleoptera; family Curculionidae; genus Listronotus; species Listronotus bonariensis. The sequence continues at coordinate 20,714 of JACEGR010003641.1, read as the reverse complement.
GACTAGAAAACCAGTCATCACCAGTGTTCGAGCTTACCCAGTCTAATATTTTGCCAAGCACATTAGTGACAGAGGTAGTCAAGTGCAAGGTAAATATATTGACTTTTAAAATAATTAACTAAAATAATGTTTTAGGAATCTACCAAAAATTCAAAGGAGACAATAACGCCTATGGCAGAAGGCAAAGATTTAGTTGAGATTTGTCCACCCTCAGGTCCTTCAGATTTAATTATCCTCATACCAAATGCTTTCGCCGAAACTTCAGCCGACACAGTTAATGTATTAGATAATACACAAAAATAAGATCTGCTAAAATAATTTATTTTTTCTGTTTTTAGGAAACTACTATAGATTCACCAGAACCGTTACTACCACATGTTTCGGAAGATATCACGACAAATGAACATGAGATGCAAACATCACCATCAGCGCCCCTTCTCGCGTCCAAGACAGTTACAATAGATAAACCTGTCCTAAATGAGATGGTAACAATAAATGTGAATGAAGACGCAATAAGCGAACATCCGGAGTCTATATCTACAGCTTCCAATCGTGCCGTACCAAATTCTTCCCCCAAAACAACTAATAAAGAAGAACATGCCACGATTTCAGGAACAAATGATCTTGTGCCACCAACTGATGAGGAAACAGCTTCATGTTCAAACAAGGAAAACAATGAACTCGTACCACTACTTACACTGCAATGCGCATTTAAACAACATCTGGTATTTCCTGCAGCACAGGACAAGAAAAAAGAGGCCAAAGAGAGATTACCTAGTGCCATTTCCGGCGAAGCATGGAGAGAGTATTACACCAAAAAAGAAAATGAAACCAAACGCAAACTGGATGAGAAACAAAGAAGAAAAGAAGGACGAGTGTTGAAGAAATTGAATATACAGCCAAAGATAGGAAATAAAGTGAGGAAAAGACAAGTTCCGAATCCTAAAAAGAAAAAAATTAGTTGCTCTTTGTGTGATGATGAACTAATCAGCGATGCCGAGGAAGAGGGTGAAAGGAATATCGGCTGTGACTTTTGTTCAAGATGGTATCACTTACAATGTACCGAACTCAATCACCTTCCTTACTCCATGGCAGCACTACAGGATTACAAGTGCAATTATTGCTAATTTTTAAATGTTGTTCTTAAAGTTCCTATAGGTACCTACTTAGAAAGTTTTGTTTTAAAATATTTTATTTCATTTTTATAATGTCTATTAGTCTATTTTAGGTATGTGTTTGAGTTTGTACTTTTAAGTTTATCATTGTACCTACCTGAAATTGTATTTGGTCTTCTACAGATTTTATATCTACTGTTCATACAATAAATAATTTATACCTATTAACCCAAAGTAACCGATTACCACCTATTATAGGTAGGTATACCTAGGTATATTAATTATTTAACTTTGGCCTAAGTAGTTAGTACCAAAGAAAATTATATGCTATAATTTTCTTTGGTACCTAGTAGGTACTTAGGTACTCAAAAACATATCAGCTAAAAATCGGCCGACATATAGTCGGTTTTCGGCCAGGGGCCGATAACGGGCATTACTTGGCCGAGCTAAATATTTTATGGTGATTATAAAATGGTTCCTTTCTCGGCCGGTGGCCGAAAGTTGGTGTCTTCCTGGCCGACTTAAAGCACAACATGGCCGGAATCGGGATAAAACGACGTTTTTGTCCAACATTAATCCACAATGATATTTCAATTGGACAATTCATTGTGCAAAGTAAAAAGTCGATTAAAATGATATTGAAGTATCATTTTATATCACTAAAATTAGAAACTGACCATTTGTAACAGCAATACAATTTTTTAAACTTCAATATTCACTTAACTGGCCGGCAACAGGCGCATTGACCCTACTTTTAATGTAATATATCATTGTTTTTATTTTTACCTTACCTGGAAAGGTAATAAATTACTGCCAGTTGAAAATAATACTAACTGGTAACTGGTACATTTTAGTCATCGTCAAAAAATTGTCATGTATCATCAAATTCCTCTAGAGTTTTCATAAAAGGGCTCAGGCCAACATTATACATATTTTTTACATATCATTCTACATCTTTAAAGTATTTTTTTATAAAACATAAAGATGCCGCGGAGACATATTGGTAAGTATTTCAAACTGTTAAACAGCAATTTAAAATTTAAAGCTCTAGACCTACACTGAGCACATGCCATAAAACTCATTTTAAAAATTCTTAGTGTATATTTATTGAGCAATTTACATAGCCCTACATGCGTATTGTAGGTTTGATGGATTTATAGATATTTATTAAGGATTTGTTACTAGATATAATTATTCTACCTAATTAAATTAAAACAAATTTTCCTTTTAAATCACACGGGCACATATGCTTAATGTTATGGAAATGCTACCTAAAAGATTGTTTTATTTTATTATACTAATAATTAATATTTTGAGTAAGTTTTAAACATCTGAAATGTTCCACAGCTCCATGCGGTATACAAAGTATTACATATATGATGCTGATCTTTAATGGTTTTAATCCGTATATGATTTTACGAAGAAACCTTAAATAACTGATATAAATGTTTTTCACTATTAAGAAACAAGTTTGAAAAAATATCGTTATTTTATAATTTCAGTGATACCAATAAAAATATTTTAATGAAAATCGGTATACAGCCACTATCCTCGGGGTAAAAAATATTTTTTATAATTTTAAAAGTCAAAATATAAAAAGCATTTCTCTGTAGGATGATTGCTCAAAAATTAAATAAAACTATTATTATTTTTGTTTAAAAAATAAACAATAGGTATTTTACATCTGCTTAACTTTTAATTTAAAAAGTTACTGCTTCCAACAAGTAAGATTTTTTTCTTGGCAATTGAAATGTAATCTTAGTAAGAATTCTGTGACTGGGCTAAAATCCCAGGAAATATACGTAGAATTGATTTGGTTTTTAAAATGAGTTACCTGTGTGGTTACAAAGACACTTAATTTAAAGCAGTTATATACAGGGTAATTGCAAAGTTTAAAGTTTAAAAATTAATGGTACCCAGGAAAATCAGAATCCTATGCCAAAATATTAGGATTTAACCAAACATACCTATGTTTGGTTAATATGGATAAAAAAAAATACAGGGTTTCAAATAAAAATATCGGCGCAACTCTTTTGTGCTTTCCTGTGAACTCGCCCATGTTTTCTATACAAAAAGGAATAATTACTTTGTAACAATCGCTCTGAGCAACTGTTTTCCAAATATTTGCGTTTAAACGGTTTAGTGTACCAAATAATACCTTTATTAACAACATATTAGTTATAACTAAAACTGTCCATCATAAACTAATAATTCAATCGTATTCTGTCATATATTTTTAGCTTTGCACTAAACAACTTAGAGGCAAATATCTCGAAAACAGTTGCTGAGAGCAATTCTTACGAAGTACCTACCTAGCTATTTCTTTTTTGTGTAAAAAGATAGGCGTGTTCACTGTTTTATTTAGATGGTACATACAGGAAAGCACAAAAAAATTGCGACGTTTTGAATAAATTCAAAGTAGTGTCTGTAGGTGGCGCTCTCTAGTCAACACATAAATTATCATTAGATCTAAATAGTTAATATCAAAAAACCTTTAGATAAAAAGTTTTATTATAATATTTATAATATAAATCAAAAATTATTGAAATAAATTAATCTATTTTTTCCACTTTGATACCCTATATCTTGACCTGATTATCAATGAATATATAGGTATGTATGGTTAAATCCTAATATTTTCGCATAAGGAATCTGTATAAAGTTTCCTCGGATACCATTAATTTGTGGACACCCTGTATAACAGATTATTCAGATAACCAAGGGTTGCTTAAGTAAAGTCGATTTCAGGGCCCGGACCAGGAAAATATCTGCTACCGCCCGTGGTAGGATATGATCACCATGATTTCACAAGATATAGAAATCCCCAGTTTTCAATGGGACTTAAATTGGGGTCTTCAAAAAAGAAATTGGTCCCGGTCCCAAATACCCAGTTGACAAAATGACAAGATATGGAAAAGCCAGCCCTCCAGCTTATTCCATTAAATCCAGGCAAAAACCTTTAGGTAAAGCGAAGTTTGTATTTTTTTTTGCTTTAAACCTACTCACAGACCAATGGTATAACTACCATTTTTATGAGAGCCCTTATAACTGCCATATTATGCATCAATACTAGGCATGGCACACACTTGGCAAAAGTAAATAAATTTGTAGTTTGTATCCAGTGGCGCATTTACCAAAAGGCTGAGTAGGCTGAAGCCTATGGCGGCATTTTTAGGGGGCGGCAGATTACGTCTCATGAATAATTTTTTGTTGTACCTACAATTGAAAGAAATGGAAGTGAGGACCTTTTTTTTGCTCTTCTTGCTCTTCAAAAATATTTCTGAATAAAATAGCCTACGGGCGGCAAATATGTAAATGCGCCTCTGTTTGTATCCATTATTTGGCATAGTAACATTTAATGTAGGTCTTTATTTTTAATCCATTCGCAAATAAATTGGTATCGTTACTCTCGTCAAACGTTCGTTCAAAAAGTACTTATTTTGCCAACTTGATTTATTATCTTTCGTACTAGCCACAATTGCGATTTTGTAGTTTATTGATATCACGAGATCCTTAGATTAATTTTCGTCCGATCATGGCTCCCTGGCTCTAAAAAAATAAACTCGACTGCAATTGGCCAATTTTTGGTAAATTTCAAATCAATTGCTTTTAAATAAAAGTAGCAAAATGCGGTTTTCACCGTTTTGTAGAAAACTTTTTAAAAAGATATGGTCATTTCAATTTGTGTATAGTATTTCTTGCTTTTATTCTACAGGGTGTGGAAGAGCGTTTTTTATTTTGTTAGAAAAAGTTATTAAGGGCTTAGATATTTTTTTGTTCTGAATGCTCTATTTTACTTACCAGATGATCACTGCATCGCCGTAATGAAATGGTAATGTTTTATAAATCGGATTATCTTAGGGCATTTATTAATTAGCTTAGAACCACGTACAACATCAATTCACATTTTTTTAAAGTGAATTCAAAACAATTTCCGATGCACGTCATACCCCTTGAGTGACGTAAAATGGCGACATGGTTGCCAGCTTGTGTAATACAAAAATATTAGGTTGTTATTTTTATGATCAAAAGGACAGCAAAAATAATGAAATATTGTTCCAAGAACACCCGTATAAAAACACGTGTTTTCGTTTTTATACCTTTTATTAACAATGAAACGAAACTATATGGTTACAACTACGGCAAAATCTTTAGTTGTCAATGTCTCGAAGTGAACACTACAAAAGTCGAAACAATAATACTATTCCCAGGTCTTCCATTGCCGTTTTATAGTAAAGTAAAAAAATCAAGAAATTTTTTCTTAGTACAGGATGAAATAAAAGTGTGTAAGACATTTTAAAGACCTTTAGGAATTTACCACATTTAAAATTATTTTTTAACAGTTTTGGAAGTATGGCAATATGACGTTCCAAATCTTATTGCTTATATTGTGACGTTTAATTTTTGACAACATTAGGCCACTTTACGTAACTTGGACAAATATACCATATGGAACTATCTTCATAGGGACCATAAGAGCGGTGGACCAAAAAAACTATCTTTTTTCCACTATAAAATGAGACTACAGGAACTCTTTTAATGACATATTTTGACGTACAAAAACATTTTTGTTAGTGTGAGGGACTTGCTGCAAAATTTTTTAAGACCAAAAGGTACGCCACTGCATTTTCCTTATAAAAAGATGTAAAAAAATTAAAGGAGTAAGACTGCTGTTGCTTTTTGAGTTTTTTGAAAAATAAGGACCTTTTTTATTTTTTGGCCTTTTCTTTTTCTGGTATTCATGAATACTGAGTATTCGAATACTTTTTTTCTTGGTATTCAAATATATTCAGTATTCAAATACTTTTTTTTATGGTATTCATATTCATATTCGAATACCAAATTTCAGTATTTGACCCAACTCTGCCTTTCCGCTTTTCAAAAAAAATCATTTTAAGTCCAGGCATATACCACCATTTTGTAAGTATTATAAAATTCAATTTTTTTCAGAAAAATTTTAAAATATGGTAAAATTCTTTAAAACAGGTTTTAACTGTATTATAAAGTTTAAGGGGCTCACAAACGCCGTTTTTAATAATTTTACCACATTTTAATAATTTTATTAAAAAAACATATTACATACAAGATCTCAGCAAACACTATTTGCCGGCAATGTACATTTTTCATATTGGCATTGATGGTAAAGCATTGGCAATTGGTGGCAATATTATGCCAACATCTTATACACATTAAAAAGTCAACCCTAAATAAACACTTAATTCCAAATTTTACATGCAGGCGAATTGCCGGCAAGCATACAAAAATGGCGGCATACCAATCCTGATTAAATAAAGCACGCGTTTTTGTTGCAGGCAAATAAATATTGGATTTTTGAAGGCAAACCTTCAACGCATATTCATACTTTTTAAACCATATTATTAACATTGGTATTTAACTAACATTAAAGCAATTTTTTGATCTGTTTTATTTATAATGGCAGCTAAACAACATTATTTTATGTTTTTTTACATAATTTAAAGGAAAGGGCCTTTTCATAACATTTTATTGTTAAAAATCATGCAAATAAAAATTAGGTCAGTACAAAAATGTTTATTATGTATTTTGGAGCAAATAAAAATAAAATGATGGTAAAAATTAGCTACGTTAATTTCGACCGAAGGTGACCGCTTTGTGCATTTGTTTTCTACGTGGTTTTCTAGCTTTTTAGTTTCTTTTTTAAAGAAAAAGAGTTTTTTAATAGGCATAATTAAATTTATTCATTACCTAATAAGTGTGTGTTGTGTGATTAATTGGTGATGGCTAGTCGAGAAGGCAAGATATTCAAGTAGACTGTTAGGAGCTGTAAACATTTTGTTTAAAACTTTATTAAAAGTTTTAAAAACGTGTTAATAAAAATATTATATATATTTAATAGTTTTTTTGACATACCGATAGATGGCGTAATGGACAATAAACTTCTACGTTTCTGCAATATCTTCGCTTTTTATCGTCTAAACCGTACCCATTAGACAAAAATAATTCGAGAGCGGTCTGCGGTAGGTGATCTCACTTAGCTTTGAAAGAAATATCTTCGGCTAGTGTAAAAATCTGCATCTCCAAGTTGGACAGTGTTCCGAGAGATGATACTTTGCAATGCAAGGAAATTGCATGCAGTAAGGAGTTATTTTAACCTATTTTAATTTTCAAATAAAATATCGCATCATTTTAGCTTTTAAAAAAGTATATGCGACAATTTTCGTCAATAAGACGTCAGCTTGCTGCTTGGGAGTATCTGCATTTGCCCACTTTCATGTCTTTTTGTTATCTTTTTGCCAATAACTTATTAATGATGGATACCATCATCTTAAACGCATTTTTTGCCAATAACTTATTAATGACGGATGCCATCACTTTATCTGCAACACGTGGCCTAATAACGGCCAATTGCCCACTTTCGCGTCTTTTTGATACCTTTTTGCCAATGCCTTGCCATTAAAGAGTGTTGGCAATGCCAGTGAATTAAATGTACAACGCCGGCAAAAAATGTTATATGGGATGCTGGTATTTCTAGATTTAAAATGCGATTTTATGAAAAACGTTTCAAGATATCGATTTAAATAATAAATTTTGTACAAAAAAGGTTTAAGGAATCAAACGGTCAAAGCAAAATGTCAAATTTGTCACCTGTGTTAAAAATGAAAAAAAAAATCTTCGCACCCTGTATAATTTCGACTTACTGAACAACCATTTACCTGTGGAAAGAAGCATTACTATAAAGGTATTTAGTACCCCAAATGTCAGTGGCACTGTGCCAACAGTTCAAAAGTTATAATTGAAATAAGTTTAATTTATACCAATTCTGAAGGTAAATATCTCCCTAACCCTAAGGAAGCGCGATAGAACTTTTTTTATATGAAGTATCAACATTATTTTGGCTTACTCTTTCACCTATATCATTTTTGACCTCACCTTTCCGGACACCCTGTAAACTGATTTAGGATACTGTTTTGAGGATAAACACATTAACGCTGATCCAAAATGTTTACTTTTAAATTAATTTATAAGTAAACAAACTTAAGGAACTGAGGGGTGGATAAGGGTGCTGGGCAAAGTAAAGTAGTTAAAACTTTTATGTTGCTGTAAAATTTAAACAAATTATGAACTGCGGACGCTTTATTTTAGTTTTTTTTTGTTATGAAGTCTGTATCATGGCCCACTATGTAAAAATTCAATTTAAATATTAAAAACATCAATTTAGGGTCTATAGATATAAGATATCTATTAAGAATTATACATTTTTAAAAAGCTCTTATAAGCTATAAAAGATTGAATAAAGAAAAACGGGTGCTCCATTAAAAAAATCATATGTTTGGTTCATATCTCAAAATATATATATATATAGGTATATATATATATATATATATATATATATATATATATATATATATATATATATATATATTTAAATCTAACCACACTACTGAATTCTACGTAAAAATATCTACTAATATTAGTTTTTACTGTTGTTGTCAGTTAGAAGACAACTGAAATACGAGGAGGCTCCGAAAATGGAAAAAATAAATTTTGCCCTGTATGCCAGAAACGGAGAGGCCCATGAAGAATCTTTTAGTGTCACATTTTGTTTCATCAAAAAGTAGCAACAGTTCGCGAAAATCACAAGTTTGTATCTCTAATAATAACCAATAAGATATCCTGCAATTGCAACGAAATCCGGACAACCTCTACACAGTGACTGTGCATTAAGAGGCATTTTGGATGTACAATACTTTTTATTTCTTCCAGTGGCGTTCGAGCAAAATTTAGATTTTTATTTTTAGAGAAAAATATAGTACGCCACTGCTTTCAATTATTATTATCTAATATGTTTCCTATCCGACTTTAATAAAATTTGGCCGTGTTCTAAACAAACAGTAAGGAGCTTATTTAGCACTCATTTAATTTATTGTATTAAGTCCAGTGGCTTTTCGAGTGGCACATGATCTAGTATCTCTCACAAAAATATAAAGTACGCCACTGATTTTTATGCAATTTTTATATTTTTCTTAAATTAGGCAAATAAAAATAGAGCTTTTCCGTGTCCTAATATTTTAATGTAGCTTTTAGTTTTCCAGAACAAAAAATAAAATCGGCTATATTTCATATTCCTCTGGACCATACAAGAAATACACGAGGGGATTTTTGTTTTTAAAAATTAGGTTTTATAATTTCTTGTTAGCAACAACATTAAATATTTTTTAAGTAACGTTTATATCTAGTCTAACACATTTTACTAAAGCAACCGTTTTCGAAATTTTAATTTGTTTTGAAAAGTTAATATCTTGAAAACTAAAAATTGTGGACCCATGTTTGTGTGAACCGTTTTTTTCTCAAATGAGTTTATGAATAAACCCTTAATTTTTTTACCGCATTTAGGAAACATCCTGTGTAATAATAAATAATAATGTTAATAATTTATCCCTAATTTTAAGCTTCATTCCAAACTCCTGGACCAGGAACATATGCACCAGAAAAAGCTCCAAGAATGAAAGAACCTAGGCCTCCTGCCTACTCCATGTCCCATAGATATCCCGGATTCAGGCCGTATAATACTCCAGGTCCGGATAAATATGAAGTACCATCTACTTTGGGACCTAAAGTACCGGATAAACCAGCTAATGCGGCTTATAGCATGTGAGTATACCAGTACTATATACTACTAATACTCTCACTACGTTGCCCCTGCTAAATTCTATATAGGGTTTACATGTACATTTTGCCACCCACACAACAATAACTAAGAAACTTTTTTTTATAAACGTTTGACAGTTTTTTATATATTATTATCTTTTGGACATATCAAAAGAAACAATAAATGAACATGAGAAAGTTACGAAAATAAAGAGGTAATCTTTTTTTTTAATGGAAACCCTGTATATTATGTGACCATTAAAAAGGCCTTTAAAGAGCTTTAAAAACTGTCACATTTGATATATCTATCTTATAAAGTTTCAGAAATATGGCCATTTAAATTTAAAGAATAGCAGATATATTTTCCATTATATCTACAGGTCTAAGCACTAACAAGAAAACTATCCCAGGTGTCCCTCGCCGATTTTGATGAGACTGCAATATGTTGTAGTACAATAAAAAATAAGAGACACGTATTTTTATTTTAATGGCCATTAAACACTTTGGAAGTCGTGAAATGCACCTCTAAAATTTACCCTCAAAATATTTTTTTCAAATATCTTGAAAACGAATTGAGATAAATTTACGAAATCAAAACCATAATTTTATATATTGAAAACTCTATCAGCCTCTATTTATTTTTGTTTACAAGATATTTGAAAAAAAAACAATTCATAGGGTGGATTTCAGGGTGCATTTTACCCCTTAAATGTGTTTAATGCCCGATAAAAAATACGTGTCTCTTATTTTTTGATGTACTACAACATATTGCAGTTTTATCAAAATTGGCGAGGGACACCTGGAATAGTTTCCTTGTAAGATTAGTGTCATAGGTATGTGGAAATTGTATCTACAATGTTTTAGATTTAAGTGGCTATATTTGCGAAACTTTTAAGATAAATAAATTTATATCAAATGTGGTATGTTTTTAAAGTTCTTAAGAAGTTTGCATAATATAAGAATGCTCTAAAGTAGAATAAATATTTACTCAGAGGTTTTACATGTATATATGTTCCCGCTCAACGCTAACCTTCTTCCGTCATTTTAGAAACCGGTTTGCCGGTTTTTAATATATCCTATCCTACCTTACTTACGCTTGACCTGGCTTGACTTTATATGAATCGATAACTACAGAAAGGGGACATGTCACATTTTTTAAAATATTCAAGAGACACAAAAAAATGTGTAACTTATTTTAAAAATGTATTAGGCTTTTAATTTTTTTACATTATATTTCGATGACATTTTACATATAACGACACATAAAAAAATCAATTTAGTTTTTTAGCTTGGCGTAGCTGTTATTTTTGATTGATGGACATGTTCCCTTTCTGCAGTAAAGGGGAATTTAAAAAGATTCTTTTATATTAAATTATTTTTTTAACAAAATAAAAACTTATAAAATGGTTTATTCAATGTCACATTCTCTGTCGGCGGTTGGCCATGTCAAAACTTTCTTCCCAAAATGTCAAATAGGCCTCTGGTATAAATTTCATTGTATTGACTCTATTAGGCATTTTTTCTTGTGTATGGTTATGAAACTTTTGTGGTTGGTTTATTTCTGTGTAGTCGTGCAGAGTGTAAAATCTCTTATGTTTAATGAACTGCTTTTTATTAAATCAAAATCGCAGTCACAAGGCATAAAGGAATGTCCTCTCATTGCAAAATATACTTCTATCTGTTCAAATCGTCTTTGCTCAATCAAATTCAATAAGAACCGGATCATATAGTGGTATTTTTGTTTTGTTCACAATAATTATCACAAAAATATGAAATCAATCAAAATCAAAATCTGTTTATGGTCTGACAGGAAAATCCCAATACAGAGACAATATAAAAAATTATACACAATAATATATATATATATATATATATATATATATATATATATATATATATATATATATATATATATATATATATATATATATATATATATATATATATATATATATATATATATATATATATATATATATATATATATATTTGTGTAACAAAAAACTAAAATTTTACATAAAAATATTAAAATAAATTACAGAAAAAAAATTAAAAATGATATATATGGCAGTCTTAAAAAATGACTAAGTACATAAGAGCTAAATTTCATTTGAACTAAAATACCTTAATATCACATTTTTAAAGCTATTTAATGATGTATTGCTCAAATTTATCTCAATTTTATTATTAATTAGATTGAACCACGAACAGTTGACTTAAAAGCTCAGGCGAATCAATTTGGCTATTGCACAATTTATGCAAAAATAACTGACCCGCGCAAATTGTACATTCTTTTAAAGATAGAAAATTAAACCTTTTTAAAAGCAGAGTATGATCAAATACTCTTACTGGGTAGACGTGATCCAATTTATATGAGACATATTTTAGAAATTTACGTTGTACATACTCGACCCTGTTAACGTGGACATCATAACTAGGAAACCATACTGGAGCAGCGTAAATAAGCTTAGACTTTACTAAAGAATTATAAAGGACAATCATACTGGCGGAATCCTGAAATTCGGAAGTAGCTAGTATAATAAATCCTAAAGTTTTCAAAGCAGACTGGGTAACCTCATTGATGTGATTATTAAAGGTTAGTTTTTTTATCAACTATTACACCCAGATCCTTGACTGTCTCACTGTCCGAAAGCAAGGAGCCATTCAAAGCATACTTAAAGGTAACTTCGTTGTGTATGTTGGATATTGACATTTTCTTACACTTTTGAATATTTAAGGGAAGCCTGTTTGTCCGACACCACTCAGAAACACAGTCAATATCCTTTTGCAGCTGCAAAATATGTACAATTTTAAACAATTTCATGACATCAGCAAACAGAAGACATTCGCTAGTAATGTTAATGGTAATATCATTTATAAAGATGGCAAATATAAGGGGAGCAAGATTGCTGCCCTGCGGAGCTCCATTAGAGGCTAAAAATTCTTTTGATCTGAATCCAATGTACTCGACCACCTGAAATCTATTTTTAAGGTATGATACAAAAAACTTTACAAGATTACAATGGAAGCCCATTGAGAACATCTTACTTGCTACCACTCCATGATCCAACCTGTCAAAGGCCTTCGAAAAGTCAGTATAAATGACATCCAGTTGAGATTTTTGGTTAATAGCTGCATATGCTTTTTATAAAAAACAAGTTAGATTGGTAACTGTTACCTTTTGTGGAAAAAACAAACCATGCTGCTTAGGGCATATAAGATTTTTTTACTTGTTGAAATAATTTCTCATAGATACAGATTTCGAAGACCCTTGAGAAATTAGAGAGAATAGAAATAGGGCGGTAATTTTCGATATCGCTTACGCAACCCCCTTAAAATTGGGCATATTTCCACTTCTGGGAAAAAGAGTTGGTTCTAAGGAAGAGGTTATATAAAGTATGCAATGGTTTGACAAGAGAAACTGCACAATCTCGCAATAAAAATGAAGGAATTCCGTCAACACCGGAGGTCTCCTTACATTTTAAGTTTTTCAGAGCTTTTAAGATGTCGTTTTCAGTAGGACAGTCAACAGCTATAGTATTTGTTCCCAACTCATTAGTATCATCAAATAGTGGAGTGTAGGACCGTACGTAAACACTCCCAAAAAAATATGCGAATGCATTTACAATTTTATTCGGCGCATCAATAGTTATATTATTAAAAAGCATTGAACCAGGGATACGAGTTTTTTTCGCTTTTGTCGCACATATTTCCAAAACTGTTTGGGATCTTTTTAATAGAGCGCTCAGTTTTAACTAAAAAGTTTTTATATGCGACATCAATTTTAATTTTTATTATCCTTCTGAGTCGTTTTAATGACTCATAGTCGCAGGGAATTCTTGATTTTTCCATTTGCTGTGCTGTCGCGCCTTTTTCCTCAGGTCCCGCTGAATCTCCTTTGTATACCAACCAGGATACGAGTTTCTCCGCTTGGATGAATGATAAAGAAGGACTGCCTGATCCAGAATATTAAATATTTTACTATCATTTACATCTAATATGTTCATGAGGAAGTCCCAGTCTGTCTCTGACATTAATTGGTACAATAAGGGAAAATTTGCTTTGCGAAAGTTATACTTTTGTTTGTGAGTTTAAAGGAAACTGTTTATATGAACCATTGATGTTGGTAGATATATTTAAAGTAAGATAATGATTATCCTCTGGCACAAGAGGTACATCATACCTTTCGACAGTAAAATGAAATTTTTTATACTTCTGTAACTCTTAATCAAGGTAATATGCTTCAAAAATGAACAAATTTACCTCAGGAAGGAGGTATCTCCCGGACATGCCCCTTTTCTGCGGTAAATTAAAATTTATTCGGTATACATACGTCAAGCCTGTTAATGCAATAAGTACCGTTTCTGTTGTATTTAGCTCTGAAGACCACCAAAATACATAAATTTCAATTTTGTAAAAAAATGGACATGTCCCCTTTTTGCAGTTACAATTACCTACATTTATTTGTTTACTAGAAATTATAGAGGGCGCCCAGAAACTACTATTTAATATTACATTAATTTCTGGACACCCTCTATAATTTCTAGTAAAAAATTAAATGTAGATGATGATACAGTTTTGCTGTCCAAAGGAAAAACGCCGTATGTGCATATACAGGGTTAGTAGAAAAAACGGGAACGGTGGACTATCTCAGCAACCGTCAAATATAAATGAACCAAATTTTGTACCAAGGAGTAACTGAGCATGAAGAATTCAAAAATTGTATTTGTAAGGTTGTCAAGTGTATAGTTTTCTCTGTATGTTGGGAAATTTTAAAATTTTAATTGGAATATCCTATATTTTATTATTGTTATCGATTGCTTGGATCATCTTTATTATGACCTGATATTATTGTTTTTTTACTCCTATCAATTTTGGAGATATGACATTATGCTTTTTTAATTAATTCAAAAACGGCTAGGTATGGTTAATTATCTAGAAAACGGTCCAACCAATATTCGTCAAAATTTAATTACAAAACATCGCAAATGCAATTTCTGAATTTAAAATGTCCAGTTACTCCCCTGTAATAATTTTGACAAATTTCGGTTAGATTATTTTTGAGATAATTGACTCACCTGGTCGTTTCTGTATTCAAGCTTGATGTCATATCTTCAAAATTGATAGGAGTAAACGAACGATAAGGTCATAATAAAGTTGATAAAAGCAATTGATTACAATAATAAAAAATGGGGTTTTCCATTTAAAATTTTGAAATTACTTAACCTACAGGAAAAAATATAAAGTTGGCAACCTTGCAAAAACAATTTTTAAATTCTTCATGTTTAGTTACCTCTTGGCACAAAATTGTTTTCATTTATATTTAACGGTTGCTCAATCCACCGTTCCGGTTTTTTCCACTAACCCTGTATAATACATATACCATACGGTGTTTTTCTATAGGACGGCAGAGTTAATATTCTATCTTCTTTACGAGTTATGGACTAAAAGGAAATTGGTCACGAAAATCTGTCGCTGGCTCACGGACCATGTTATGAATAGAACTGTCAGGTATAACCGAAAGAGCCACTCTCAAAAATCAGCCACAATCACAAAAATAGCTATTTTTGTACCAAGGGCGTAAAAAGCACTTTTACGCCCGCGGCTGAAAGTTGTTGCCCGAGCTTCGCGTATAATTGTATTTTACGCCCGGTCGTAGAAAAAAAATATATAAAATTTTCCTTTTTTTCATGTACAATCATTTTATATTTTTGTTGCAGGTCTTTTAGGCAAAAACGTTTAGAAAATGAGCAATCTCCAGGCCCAGCAAAGTACGATAGTGCCAAAACAGACCTATACAAAAATAAAGCTCCTGATTACAGTATATCTCCAAGAGTATATCCCCCATCGGAAAAAGCCAGACACCTGGACCTATTTATTTACCAAAATTACCTCAAAAACCTGGATATTCATTCGGACTTCGAACAGATACCGATCCATATGTTACTGCACAGGATGATATGCCTTGCATTGAGAGAACAAAGGGGTGTTAAATATAGCAAAATGAAACGAACATATCAAAGTCCATTATTATTTTTATGTAACTTAAGGGGAAAAATAAAAACAATAAAGTGCATACCATAATTTTTAAGCCTTCATTTTCTACTTTATTTCGTACAGGGTTTTCATTTATATTAGGCCCATTACTTACGACAAGTAAAAAAAAAATTTATCAACGTCTCGTTGTTTTTTATCTCTTATTTTTTAAGCATAACAAAAGAAACAAATTAACATCAAAAAGTTTAAAAAAAGAAGTTTATTTTTTTAGAACACCACACAAAATACCCTGTATATTATGTCACCATCAAAACAGTCCTTTTTTTATCTTTGGACAAACCACGAAGGCTAAAAGCCTAAATACTAACGTACCGTAGGTGTCTTAAGTGAGGTAAGAGGGAGTTTGTTGACACGGGGAGATTTGGGGAGGAAGGAAAGACCTCCGCGAGCAGCAAGTTCCACAACCTAGAAACTCTAGGGATAAAAGAACGAACAAAGTGGGAAGTTCGGGGTCTGTCCAGTTGGACCGTATAGGAATGCATACGCGCGGAACCACGAGTTTCTCTCTTGGGAATCGTAAGTGGAGGAACCATACTGGACAATTCTTCAGAGCAGAAGCCATGGAAGTGCCTATAAAAACGATAAATCCCCCACAGCCCGACGATGGGCAAGAGAGGGAAGCCTTTCTGTAAGTGAAGGATCATTAATGAGACGAATAGCTCTTCTTTGAATAGAATCAAGAATGCTTAGGGTTGTGGGGGACGCCATGCCCCAGATATGAGAACAATATTCCAAGGGAGGCCGGATTTGGGACACATATAAAGTGTATAAATTAGAAGGGGCAAAATACTTTTTGGCTCGAAAGAGAAATCCAAGCTTTTTTGAAGCTGCCGTGGCTATAGATACAATGTGTTTATGCCAGTTAAGCTTACTTTCAAATGTGACGCCCACAAGATTGAAGGTGTCTTTGCTCTGTAAAACTTGGCCGCTCATAAGTAGAGGATGAGTATTTGATGACTCTTTTCGCGACAAGGAACATGATTGTGTTTTGGATGCATTAAAATGGACAAGATTTTTAGCGCCCCAATCCAATATTAAATTAAGATCCTGCGAAAGAGATATCTGCATCGCTCTGCAGCTTTAGAAAAATACCACATTTGATACATTTATCTTTAGTTTTGGAAATATGGCCACTTAGATCCAAAAAGTAGTTGATATTATAATTTCTACTAAACTAGTTAGGGATCTCTGGACCATTTTTACCAGTCATTACTAACAATCTAATTTTTCGTGAGTTCATTTTGACGAGACGACCAACTTTTTCGTTGGTGGTAGCATACAGGGGAAGCAGAGATTAAATATCTTGATTTGGTAAATATTAAAAAAACAGAATTACGTACCCCGCAATTTGTAGGACAATGTGGGTGTTAAATTATATAAATATTATTTATTATGCATGGCAAAAGTTAGTTAAGCAACGTGCTGTTATGCCAAACAAACCATAAAAGGAAACTTTCTTTTTTTTTTTTATTACAAAATTTACGGGTAACCCCATTTTAAAAAAGTTAACAATATAAATATAATAACAAACAGATGATGGAAACAAGAATAAAATATAAGTATACTTAAAAAAAACTAAATAAAGCTAAAGGATCACATTTCAGAACAATAAATTAAAAAAATACATATATATATATATATATATATATATATATATATATATATATATATATATATATATATATATATAATTATTCAGTATCACATTATTTATCACAAAAGTCTTCGTTTAAAGCCAGAGAGACTGCAATCAAAAATATCAATATTTTTATCCAAAGAGTTTAAGTATTTTAAAGCTCTATCTATAGGGGAGTGTACGCCATAGTTTGTTGAATGGAAGGGAATGTAGAATAAGTCCACATGTCGTAAACATCTATTAGGAACATTCAATCGAATCAAAGCCAGCAACTGAGAGCAATTAGTAATACCATTTATCAATTTAAAAATAAAACATGCATCAAACATGAGTCGCCTCTTCTCAAGTGTTGTCAACCTTAGCACATTCAACATGTCCACTCTATGATAGTTCTCCATACACAGACCATACTTAAAAGCAGCAAATCTGAAAAATTTGTGTTGAACACGTTCAATCATATATTTATGGTTGTGATAAAAAGGAGACCATATCCCGGTGGCATATTCCACATTCGATCTGACAAGTGAACAATACAGATTTCTTATTGTCTCAATTGAAAATTGAGAACAATTTCTCAATACAAACCCCAACATTCTCATTCCCTTAAGACTCACCCTGGAAACATGCTCAACAAAAGTTAGCCTTTCATCAAACCAGACACCAAGATCCTTTGAAGTCTTAGTATAGGACAAATCCACATTATCTATTGAGTACTTTGTTGGAATTCTTTCACAACTTCGAAAAAACTGATATAATAACATTTATCTATATTTAAAAACAGATGATTCGACTGTGTCCACTGCCAGAGCGCATTCAGATCCTCCTGAAGTTCCACTGCGTCCCCCCCGTCTCAACCACTTTGTAAATTTTTAAGTCATCAGCAAACATTAGACCCTTTGAATGACGTAAAACGTCAGTTAGATCATTCACAAATAACACAAACAGAAGGGGAGCGCAATGAGACCCCTGGGGAACACCAGATGTAACCTCAAATACTCTTGAAACATTATTATTAATCTTCACAGCCTGCGTTCTACCTGTAAGAAAACTACCTAACCATTTAATAAGTCCCTGAGAGAAGCCCAAACCTACGAGTTTTGCCAAAAGAATCTTAAAGTTCACCCTGTCGAAAGCCTTGGAGAAGTCAGTGTAGATTGAGTCTACCTGATGGACCCTCTCCAAGGCTTCCAACAAGTCAATCTTATATGTCGCCAAGTTCTCAGTTGTAGACCTATTATCAGAGAATCCAAACTGACCATTATTTACAATTTCTCTGCATGACCAATTAAGTTGGTCATACATTAAGCTATCAAAAGTTTTGCCATTGATGACTGCTTACAAACCCCTCTATAATTAGCAATATCCTCCATATCGCCCGACTTAAAAACAGGAGTTATGTAACTGTGTTTCCACAAAGTAGGAAAAGTACCGCTATCCAATGATTTACTAAAGATAAGATGTAAAGGCCTTGTCATTGTAAACACGCAGTTTTTCAAAAATAGATCAGGAATCTGATTAGGTCCACAGGTGGTCCTAGTAGGTAATTTTTCGATCTTAGTAAAGACATCAGCAACTGAAAAGTTCCTCATAGACACGCTAACCGAACGATCAAAGTTGAACTCTGGAACAGGGCAATCTAAATCGTCATATACATTCGAGAAATGATCGGCAAACAAATTTACTACCTCTTCTCCATTATGTCCCTCTCTCCCCATTAAAATACATACTGTTAGGCAGGTGGTTTGCTCTTCTCTTACTATTTACATAACTCCAGAAGTATCTAGGATTGTTAATTAAAGAACTCTCAACATTGTTTCGATGTGCTTCATAACATTTATTTGATTCAGCTCTACATGCAGCACGGAATTCAGAAAATACCTCATAATCTGTCAGATTCCTTGTCTGCATAAACCTCTTATGAGCAACCTTTTTCTACAGATGAGATCTTTTAATTTTGGGCTATACCAATTTGGAAAATTGGTATTCTTAATGCGCTTTTGGGGTACAAATTGATGAAGGCATACATGCAAAACCTCATAAAACCTTTCAACAGCCTCATCCACACTCACATCCATAAAACAATTATCCCAGTTACAGGAGGCTAAATAAGAATTTATGGCTTCATAATTAGCATTCTTAAAATCAAAATATAACTCTTCAGTTATCAAAGGGCTATAGTTATACAAAATTTCAAAACAATAAGCTTTATGATGAGTACTCTCTGGCAATAAAATATCATGAGCCTGCATAACATTAACATAGGGCAAATGACAAAAAAACAAATCTAAAAATACATTTCTACTATTAGGAATTAAATTTAGTTGGTACATGTTTAAAAAAGCAAAAGTTCTGCTACATTACGTGCTGGTGAATCTTCGGCACACAGGACAGATACACCATGGGCCTCATTTGACCACACTGCATTTGGTAGATTATAATCTCCAAAGATTGCCAGCTCTGCATTAGGGTGGTTTTCAGCAATTTCCTGGATTGACAAAGAGTGAAGTTCATATTTTACAGGCAAGGAACCTGGCGGAATATAAACACCACCCACAATAAATGTTTTTCTATTCATCCCGATTTCGACAAAAACCTGCTCGACTTGTCCACATAACACAGGTACCCTCTTGGATTTAAACTTATTAGATACAGCAATAAGAACTCCCCTCCTCTGACCTTATCACTTGTTTCAAAACACCTGTCCATTCTATGGACTGTAAAGCCATGGAAACTAACTTCACTATTGGAGAACGAATCGTTTAGCCATGTTTCAACTAAAATCACAACAGAGTAATCACAAAGGCCCATTGCCATACTAAGGTCATGCATCTTTGTCCTGAGCCCACCTACGTTCTGAAAATAACACTTTATGGGGTCACATCGTTTTTTGAATTTGAATCAGAATGCGAAGTATACTTTGCAATATAGGGTATGCCATTTCGATATTTTATATGAAGATCATTTTCACCTTTCTCCCTTCTCTGGTCAATCTCTGCAAACAGTCTTTTTAACTGATCTCTCTGTATTTGTGTAAGATCTTGTTTAATGTTGATGTTTTCAGGTTTCAGTTTACTTCTATGGCGCAAACATTGAGTAACAACTGCTGAGTTTTGAAAAATCACTTTCATAGGTCTGGGTTTATTGTTTGTACGCCCCAGTCTAGTCACCTTAAATTCAATTGAACTCTCTAGATCCATTTTTTCCAAAATTCTAGTAACATGTGATTTATCATGAGCAACTCTCTCCGATGTGATTTTGGAGACATTTTCTTCCACATT
>JACEGR010003640.1:0-101132 GCA_014170235.1 Listronotus bonariensis | reverse complement strand
AGTTTACTTTAATATTTCACATGCAATTTTTTAAAAATTGTGCCAAAAATGGTAAGGGATACAGTCATGAAACCATAAGGCTAACACATGTTTCGGGTATCGGACTAGGCGGCTTACGTGACTGTAATGCAGGAGGGTCGGAATTTTACATGCACAAATTGCTTGTAAAATATTGAGTTAAACTTGTCCGATAAAAAAGTGATGCGTTCGCCCAGTCCGACACCCAAAACATTTGACATTGACTGGCAGGTTTAAATCACCGCTTCCATATATGGCGGTCTAAATATTTATGGTAGACTCGTCAAATGAAAAACCCTCAAAAGGTTCTAATAGTATTCTCCTCATGAAGTCCCTTTTATTATTGGCCCAGTGACTATATTCCCTACTTGTAAATATTGGTGGTAAGGTTTCTTTATACTTATTTCAGATGAAGAAACACAGCGAGTACGTAAATCAGATCAACGTCATATAGCCAGAAGATTCATTAAGCATTTTTTTGGACGAAAAGGTAAAACGCCAAATTTTATAAAGCTTTTAGATGATCTAGTGCTTATACCTTATGCTGTAGCTTATTTTATTATACGATTGGCTTTAGTATTACAAGAATTGCACAAGCCTGCTTAAAAAAAAAAAAGATTCAGTAATGTTATGCAATTTTTTGTTTAGACACAAAAAATATGTAACAAGTAAAAAGATATTTTAAGCTTGTGTTGCATACTATATTTTTCCTACGACCGTATAAATTTTAAAATTAAAATTTTTAAGTCGTCCGGATACTTTAAAATTTATTCGCAAAGTTTCAAAATTTTAAATTTAGTCACACATGAACTAAAGGACATCATGGTGGAACTTATGATGACTTAATCTTTTGCTTCAGTTAATGTCGCTTTTACTGTTACATTCCATAAATTTATATTTAAATAAATTCTGGTAGGCATTAAAACAAAGTACTTATACAAAGTGTGAAAAAATGTATTATATGGAGTACTTTATTTTCATGACAACGATAATAAATTTTTTTACAGCCAAAAAAAAAAGAATATTTTATTATCAACTACATATCTGGTGCGTTTCACCTTTTCTCGTCTAAAAGTATCATATATACCCTATTTTAATAAAATAAATACAGTCTGTGCAAAAATTTTAAAAAGGCTCAAATATCTCGAGAATTTTGAACCAAACTGGATAAAATTTCGTACTCCAGTGTAAAAACCAAAGTCGGTCTATATAAGGTCGCGACATTCGGCCATATTGCTTTGACGTGTTATGACGTCACATCTCCCATTTTTCGGCCATGTTGTTCAGTGCCGGAGATATACAGTTTATTGTATTGGTAGAACAACCGTTTACACAACAGTTTTTAATTATTATTAAGTTGTAAATTCTTTTACTTTAAATAAAAACATTTGGAATTACATCTTTCAACAAATATCACTTCCAAAACAATGCAAAATGAAATGCGCAAATTCTAGACGCCACTTGATTGATCATCAGCTTTGATTTTACCCAGTCTTGCCAACTTTTCTTCGTGGAGTGCCCGTCCTTGCGTCCCCGACCTCGAACCGCCTAAAAGTTGAGGATATGTCGCAACCTTATAAATATAAACTAACCTTGTGGTAAAAACATACTCTGAATTTAGTGTTGATATTGGCGATGTTGCCAGATCTTCAGTTTTGCAGAAATTAATTTAAAGTTCTTAAATTTAAATACGATATCTATTTTTTTATCTTATTATTGGATTTTCGCTGTTTTTAACCCTACAATGGTACGAAAGTCTAATTTTAGTCTCTAAATATTTTAAGCAGAACAGATGTTTTATCTAGTAAATATAACAGGTGTAAAGTGCGTAGGTTTTACCTTTTACATGGGCGTCGCCAGGTTTTCAAATTATGTTATCTAAAACCTGAGACAACCCGCACCAAAAGAAGCTATTATCATTTATAGCATAATAAGAAAGTGTTTTCTTATTATTAATAGGTGAAATTGGAAATTTAGTGTAATATGACATTTCATAGATAAGTTTTGCTCGCTGTTGTTGCATATTTAAATATTTTTAATGATTTATTAAATGACTTTAATGAAAAATAAAAAATAGGGAATCTACAACTTGTATTGCGTGTTTAGGTAGTTGCCATCACGGATTTCGTTAAAAATTCTTTAACGAAGCAAAACGTGCAAAGTCAGTTTTGTTGTGTCTGCAGTTCAAGCCACGTTCAAGTTTAAATATCTAAGAAATTACGTTCCGTAGCTTTATACAGTGTGTCCACGGATGGACTTAACTATACCTGTAATTTTTTAATTTTTATATTTTAAAAAAAAAGTAAATTTTTATGAAAATTTTTGCTTTATCTGAAATGCTAAAAGCTATGAAAAAAAATCGACGTAAGATATGCAGGACACAGGATGGTTTAAAACCGCGAAAATCATTAAAAAATTAAAAAGTAAAAAAATATTTTTAGAATTAACTAATTAAGTAGCATGGAAAAAAATCAAAAGTTTATAATACATTTTCTTTCTATTTGATTATGGTTTCAAGGAAAAATTAAGGTTAAGTTAGAAAACAAAATTATTATTATTATTAAAGAGCAGATAAGCGGCAGTGCCGATGGGACTGCTCAGATTTTCCTTTTTAGGTCTTTGGTTTTGTTTAACACACTTTAATATCACAGGTAATTCTTAATTTTAAAAAAGATTTTAATATCACAGGTCGTTTTTAATTTTAAGGATTATATCACAGTTTATCATTTATTAATTAATAATTATTCTTTCATCACAGATATTCATTATTTAACTTTGATCACATTGAATAATGCACCAATACCGATTCCATTGCTTTCAAATCACAATCCACTCTATTTTTAAATTGATTGATATTCAGAGATGCAACAGTATCTTCCTGTAAGCCATTCCATACATACACCACCCGATTCGTGATGAAGTTACGTCTCTATGTAGTTTGTTGCATCTCTCTTTTTCTAGCTTTTTAAAGTGACCTTTCAAATCCCTGGTAATACTCAGATGAAACAAGTCCAAATCACAGATGTAATAACCGCCTGTGATCTTAACTTTTTAAACAATCAGATCACCTCTCAGTCTTTTCTCTCTCAAGTTTGGTAGCCTCATTCAACTAAGTTGGGTAATATAATCTAAGTTCTTCAATTCTGGGGGTATTTTTGTAACCCGTCTCTGTACCCTTTCTATAAGCTCTATATCTTTTATGTAATATGGACTCCATATACACTAAGCATACTCCAATTTTGGTCTTATATACCTATATAAGGCCTTCTGTATGAGATAGATCATGATATTAGCCTTTTCAACTATCTCTGAGATGTCTGTCACCCACTTTAAATCCTTAGTTACCACAACACCCAACTCTTTTTGTTCTTTCACAAATCTCAATGGTTCATTGTTTAGGTAGTATAATTTGAGTGGATTATTGGCACCTATATGCAGAACAGTGCACTTTCTCACATTCAGGGGAAGAAGCCAAGTCCTGGACCAGTTTTCCAACATGGACATGGAACAAGTCCTGCAGCAGTTCATCCTATTTATCTAGTGGGTTGCAATATATTTTAGTATCATCTGCGAACAGTGTTATGTTAGTTTTGATCATTTTTGCCAAATCACTTGTATATATTAGGAAAAGCAATGGACCCAGAACGGATACCTGACATACTCCACTTGTTATGGCATGATTCTCTGAATAGTGTCCAATAACACGGACACAGAAGCGTCTATGGTTCAAAAAGGACTCTATCCAACGCAACAAATCTCCACGCACTCCAAAATGCTCCAATTTTGACAAGAGTCTGCAATGCGGTACCTTGTCAAAAGCCTTTTCATAATCTAGATAGATTACATCAGTTGGCTGTCCCTCGTCATAATCCTTTATCCACTGATTTGTACTTGAGAGTAAATTTGTAATTGCTGATCGACCATGAAAGAAGCCATGCTGAGTTCTAGGCAATACACCATTTTCAACCATAAAGGTTCCAATTCCTTGACAATAATAAAAAATAGTTTACTATTTAGTGAAAAAAATGTTTTTTTAGGATAAAAGTGTTTAAAAAATTGCCCTATAATGTACAGGAAGGTTCAAAACTACGAAGATGTTATTGTGGCAAATAAAAAACTATCGCCTATAATAGTTATTTATTATACAAGGGAAAAAGCTTTAGATTTTAGCTCAAGACGACGCGAAGCGAAGGGAAACAATAAACCGAGAGCTAAAATATATAATTGTTCCCGTCTATAATATAATTTTTTTCTGTGATGAAAAAGACGACTGCTTACTATTAAAAAAAAACATAATATTAAAGTAAAAAAATTAATTATGTAAAAATGAAGTTTTAAACTGGTCGACTGGTATATTTGAAACACAATTAGACCTTGCATTACTATGGAAACCCTTAAGGAAATTATTTGGTATCTGTCAATGTAATTTTGTATTTTGACGTGTTGAAATTAAAACCTTTAAACTATAAGCAATAGTTTAGTAGTTATTTGGAATATTATAAAGTTAAAAAATACCTGACTGTTCTCCTAATATAGGGGAAATGTAAGTTCTGTATAATGAACTTTTCTGAAATTAAATATTTACCTTTACTTACGTGTATGTAGGTCCGGGAAAAGTACTCACTTTTTTCCCATAAGAAAAAAGTAATTTTACTACTTGTTAACGGAGATACAATGTCAATTTTTTTCCTGTCACGGAAAAATAATTTTTTTCCTACGACTACGTAAAAATATTAAACAGCACACTGTTTCCCTGCATATAAAATGCCATATATCACACTAGTGTTCCAAAGTATTTTACAACAATGAAATATAAGTATAATATAAAATATTGTTTTTTTATAATAACTTTTATACCAATTAGGATATTCAAAAAAATTTGGGGAACGTTTCCTATAACTCTTGCATACCAAAAGACATTTTTGGTATGCAAGAAAATAATTTATTTTACCGTGTCGTCCATGAGAGGTTTAAGGTAAATATTTTTAGAAAAAATGGTACGCCACTGCTTTTTTTAAAAATAAAAATATTTTTTAAAATTCCCATTAATTAACAAATTTGAGCTATTGACTTTTTTTATTTAATGCACGGTTTTTGCGTAAATAAATAAAAACCATTTCTGGGCATGGTCACTTCGTATTGAAAATAGAAAATTAGACAGTAAATACTAAATCACGTTTGCTATTTATTTTTGAAGATAGGGATTTGACCATGCCAAGAAATGCATTTTATTTATTTACGCGAAAATCGTGCATCAAGTTAAAAAAATCAAATTTGTTGCAAACCTAATAAGATTTTTTTTTATTATTTTAGAAAAATGCAGTGTTCTACCTTTTTTCTTAAAAATATTTTACTCTAACCACTCATGGGCGACACTGGTAAAAATTAATTATTTTCTTGCTTGCCAAAAAATGTCTTTTGGTGCATAGGAGGCGTCCCCCAATTTTTTAAAAATATCTAAACTGGTATAAAAGTTAATATAAAAAACAATATTTAAAAAAATTAACACCCTGTAGTTCAAAAACTAAGACGTTTAGGACCTTGTAAAGGGTGTTTTTTTAACGATGATATAACTTTAATCTATAAAAATATGAAAGTAAATATATTGTGATCGAAAACATAATGCTATGTAAAAGAACAACTTATTACATTAACGTTTAAAAATTATTTGCGGCATGTGGCCACCGCGGCAGTCTACCAGTTAGGCTATTCTTTAGTCCAATTTTGAGTGACTTTTTCGAGTACTTCCGGTCGTATATCATGAATAACACGAGTAATGTTGGCTTCTAAGGCTTCTATCGTTGCTGGTTTATCAGCATACACTAATGACTTGACGTAGCCCCACAGAAAATAATCTAGGGGCGTCACATCACAGGATCTGGGTGGATAGGTAACAGGTCCATTTCTCGAAAATAATTTGTCGCCAAACCTTGTTTGCAACAAGGCGATAGTTTCGTTCGCCGTGTGGCATGTAGCGCCATCCTGTTGCATCCACATCTCGTCTGGATCAATATCATCCATATTTTGAAACAAATATTCATGAATCATGGTTCGGTAACGTTCTCCATTGACCGTAACGTTCTGTCCAGCCTCATTTTTAAAAAATAAGGTCCGATGATCCCATTAGCATGTAAACCACACCACACGGTCACTTTTTCTGAATGTAATGGAGTCTGTTGGATTTCCTGTGGATTAGCATCACACCATATCCGGCAATTTTGTTTATTCACAAATCCAGAAAGCCAAAAATGAGCCTCGTCGCTAAACAGAATCTTACGATAAAACAACGGGTCACCTTCCAGCTGTCCTAATGCCCAGTTAGCGAAACGACGACGCAAGCCATGATCTTGCGGCTTTAATTCTTGCACCAGTTGGATCTTATAGGGGTATAGATCAAGATCTTTCCGCAAAATTTGCCAGGTAGTTGACGGACAGAGCCCAACTTGTTGCGACCGACGACGAATGGATAACTTTGGATTCTCTTCCACACTTTCACGCACAGCGGCAATATTTCTTTCATTACGCACATTCCTTCGACGTAGTGGTGTTTTCACATCGTGTAAAGAGTACGTGGTACGAAATCTATCCACAGTACGACGAATTAGTAACTCAGATGGACGATCGTGTGGCCCATAAAATTCACGAAGTCTTCTATGAGTCTGGCGAACTGATGACTGATTTTCAAAGTAAATTTGGATAATTTGGTAACGTTGGTCAAGCGTAAGTTTATTCATGATGATTTGCCAAAGTATACTGAAAATAAATTTTATGAACAGTGTCAGATTGACAGTTAAGTCTGACAGTTGTTGCCATGTAAAGTTCTATCCAACCTAAAAAAACACCCATATATTTTCATAACAATTTATTAATATGGAGTGCTGTTTTCAGTTTTTCTTTAATTTTAGCTGTTTAAAAAAACAGCATTTTCAAAATATTTTGTTTTAGAGCCACAAATCTTTAGAAATACAGAAATAACTTATCCTGTCATAATAAAATATATATTTTTTCTTTTTTATTATTCAAACAAAATAGATCAATCGGAACCTTTTTCCGAGTACTCTTTCCTTTAATCAAATTTCTAAGGGACTTTGGGTCTAAGTGCATGAGTAGCTTATTAGGGAAAATAAATGTAAAAACAAAAAAAAGATACTATTTAAGAAATGTTTTAAAAGACCCTTTAAAAAAATTAACTTTGGTGAAAAAAGAAAGAAGCAGAATATTTATTTACATTAAATAATAGTAATCTTTACTTGTTTCAGTTAATGCCAATGTAACAAGAAGTTCAGCATCAAATATTCAGATGAAACATATAAATGGTACAAAAAAACCAGAGAAAATCAAGACCATTGATTATTTACAGAGGTCCGTGACATACCGTTTTAAGGTGAGTAATTATTAGAAAGTTTTTAATGGATGGCATTTATTTGGGTACACGCCAAAATAAAATTAAAAGTACTAAAAAACCAAAAAAAATTTAAACAAGTAAAACGATAATTAAAAATCGACGTTTCGGTGGCAAATCTGCCACCGTTGTCAAGATAAATGGAATAAAAATAATAAAAATAAAAATTTACTATTATTTAGGTTTTAAAATTTAAAATTTTTATGTTTTTTTAGGATATTCTGAAATTATTGACATTAAATGTCAAAATATGTTTGTTTGGTTATATTGTCATAGTGACATAGATAACTGGTTGCTGGTGTATTGATTGTTTATTTTACAAAAAAGGTGAATAGTTAATTATTAGTCTTCCTCAAGATACTTCAGTTTCAAGCAAAGGCAACCAAGTGTTATTTAAATTAACTGAAATTGATGCTACACAACTATCTTTATTTAATAATATATACGCACTTTCTTTGATTTTTTAGAACAAGTTTCCTTTGCTAAAATGCTCGAAGCATCCCAGTTTATTCTATGATTGTTATCAAATGCGTGTTGGCAGATTTTTGATTTATGAAATTCTGTGTTTTTAATGTATGATCTGTGTTCTTTTATGCGTTTGGCTAATGGTCTACAAGTTTCACCTATATAAAACTTATTGCATTCGCAAGGTATTTTATAAATGACATTTCTTGTATTTTCATTTAAGTTGTATGGTTTTGTTTTTGTTAATTGAGATCTGATAGTGTTTTGTGTTTTAAAGATTGTGCGAATATTAAATTTATGTCCTATTCGTTGAATTTTATTTGATAGTCTCGGAATGTATGGTAAAAATAAATTTGTAAAAGGTCTATTTTGATTTTGTCTTACAACTGGAGTTTCAAATTCAAGGAATCAATTATTTATAAAATCAAGAGGATAATTATTTTGAATTAAAATATTTTTAAATAATTCTTTTTCAATATTTATATTTAGAACAAATGACATTTTTGTATTTTCATTTAAGTTGTATGGCTTTGTTTTTGTTAATTGAGATCTGATTGTGTTTTGTGTTTTAAAGATTATGCGAATATTAAATTTATGTCCTATTTGTTTTAATTATCTTTTTACTTGTTTAAATTTTTTTTGGTTTTTAGTACTTTTAATTTTATTTTGGCGTGTACCCAAATAAATACCACCCATTAAATGAATCCGCCAAACTACAGAACATATCTTCAATAGAAAGTTTTTGTTTTTTATTGCACGTTTCAGGCGTTGAGAGCCAGAAAAGATCATTTAATTATTAAAAAAGCGCTTTAACCCATATTTCCAGTAGCAAAAAACCTATTTATTAAAGCCAGTGAATACTAATGGTTAATACAAAATGGTAGTACTTTACTTAATCCATATTGGCCTTGATAAACAACTTTTATGCTAGAGGAAAGAAAGTAAATATGGAATAGTGTCCCTAATATGGAATACCGGCATTTCTCCTAAACGGAACCTCACACAGGCAGTTAGAGGGGTTTGTCTCTTATTTTTTAAAGCCCATTTGCAAGTAAAAGTGGTAACATGCCAGTAGAGCAAGCCCTTTCGTCGCTGTAGCAACGTTTTGTTTTATCACTTTCGAATACCTATTTAGGGTTTTAAAAAATACTACTTCCTACCAATTTAAAAAAGGGGACCCCTAAAAATAATATTAAGGGCTCAAATCTTCACGATATTTTCTTTTGGTCACTCTACACAATATTCTCGATATATTAAAAAAAAAGTCCATTTTTTGGCCCAGTCTACTGTTATAGTATTTCATATTTGAGGTACCAATTTCATATTTATCTTTTTTTCTTCTTTCATCTTAATTAAAGTTATTCAATGTAACTAAAAATATTTACCAAATAAAGGACAAATATATGGTTGTTTATAATAACCACAAGAGGTTTTTTATTTATAATTTTATGCAAATTATGTATAAAAAACAAAATGGTATTTCATATTTAGTCACTTTTCTCTATTGAAAATACCTAATAGAACTCATTTTTTTTATTGGATGGTCCGCCCTGGTTCTCAACATCTAATTTACAAACTTAATTACCCTACATTCAGTGCCGGATAAAGCGTGAAGCCGTAAGCGATCGCTTCAGTGCCAGATCGGAAGGGATGCAAATTGAAGTTAAAAAGAAGAAGAACTTAAGTGTTCTTAAATTGTAGGGTAATGGTTTAAACCAAATAATACTTGGGGCGCAAAGTAAAGGAAAAGAGTGGATATTTGCAAAATAGCAGAATAGTACAGCATGTTTAAAAATTTAGTACAAGTTTTAAAATTGTATTTCTGACAAGCAATCGAAATCATTTTACCAAAATTTAAAAGTTAAACTCCTTACTGCTTGTTCAGAGACAACAATGAGACGAGCAACTAAATGTAAATAATTTATCCGAGAGAGAGATAGCTGCTGGGCCTTCCTTGTCTGTCTTCAAGGAAGGCAAACGCAGATGGCGCGTGAGTCGACTTTATCGTTTGCCCGCCAAATTCAAATTATATAGCTGTGCTATTTTTGCCCTTAATGTTAGGTACTTGTTTTTGTTTTCTATTTATATAAAATATTGGAGTTTAGTTCAATAATTACACACACCTTATTAAAAATGTCATTTATTTGTTTTTATAAAGATTTTTTCTTACAGATAACTATGTCAATATTACCTTAAATTATCTGTTGAAAAGCACAAATTTAATATATACACTGTGATCACTAATAAAAGTCAATATTCAAAGTCCAATTAAAGGAAAAAACCACGAAACACACAATAAATCACAGAAAATGTAAACAAACTGTCCAAACAAATCGGCCATTGAAAAATATCAAACACAAATATCGATTAACATTTCGGCGTGACTGCCTGCGGCAACGTTGTCAAGTTAAAAATATTCGATTCATGGTATATTTTCTTTCTCTTAATTAGATGTGAGCCAAAAAAGGACATTAAAGTTTACATGCAGAAATTGTAAACAACTTGGCAACCAGGGCAAAGCGATGATTGCTCCATCTACGATAGCCTGCCATGATGAAAGACAAAGACATATTTATTGGAACTTGCGTTAAACCAGAAAGAGATAAATACAATGGACAAATTGTTAGGACCATTTACTCGTCTCATTCTTGTCTCTGGCTTGTTATTTCCTTGCACTTTGAAGTTTAATCTGTCGAAGACTGTCGGAACTCCAGGGGAATCATATTTAAGAAATTGAAATGGAGAATAAGCGGTAGGTAGCTTATTGTTCATCCTGCCCTTCTATCGACAGTGTAAAAAAACTACGGACCCATGTTTATATAGTTTTTTTACACTGTTGACAGAGGGCGGAACGAACAATAAGCTGTCGCCTATTCGCCATTTTGATTTTTTAAATGTTTTCTTTGAAGTTTTTTTGTTATTCCTACACCGTACTAATGAGAAAGTGTGAAAACATTAATATTCAGATTAGACGATTTTCGACAGATACAACCTTGCGGTGAAAAAACTTACTAGGTATATTCTGTTAGCTATAAATTAAGAAAAATTCATGGAAAAAAAATGTATTTCTTTGGTTTAAAAAGTTCAGTAATCCCGGTTATCACAATAAAAATAGTAATATATGTAACAAGTGCATAAAATGATACTTTTTTACGAATGGGAAGTTTGACAGACGAGCCGTTAGGCAAGTGCGACAATCCCATGGAGTAAAAAGAGACACTTAATGCATGTGTTACATACTATTTTTTTCCACGTTCGTATAGAAATTTTCCAAAATACCATTATACACATGTTTTATTTATCTAAACTTAATACTTTTAATTTTTGCAGCACAACCCTTATATTGCAACAAAAAATCATAGCCGCCTTATTTTTAAGAGACAATATCCTCTTCATAACTATGCATTTATTGTTTAATTTTAGAAAATTGTCTGTACTTACTTTTTGTAGAAATAAAACCAAAACAGTACAAATTCCTTTTTCAATTTCTTAATTATTCAAATTCATTATTACTATTAATTTTCAATAATTTCTAATAAATTTATGTGCAAACTGTCACATTTTAAAACTAGTGACACATAAACTAAAAGAAATAATGACAAAATCAAAGGTAACTTGACCCTTTGGTTCAGCTGATGTCGCCTTTACTGTTACATTGTATAAATTGATATTTAAGTTTATTCTAGTAGGCATTGAAACAAAACACTAATTCAAAGTGTGGAAAAAGGCTTTGAAGTGGTAAAAAGTTATTTTTTTAACACTTTATGTAGTGTACTAGAATCGAGTACTTCATCTTCATGTAACGATTAAAAAAACAGCATTTTGTTAACGGTAGTGGAAAAATGTATTTTATTGGTTTAAAACTACAGTAACTGGAGTTACTTACTAGGTATTTATTATTAATTTATAGTGGCCAAAGTATAAGAAGTAAGGAGTTTTCAACTGTCATTTTTGTAATGTAAAAATATATTTTCTTTCCAATTAAACTGTGTTCTTAAATTCACTCCTCCGAGCTCCAGCTATCACATATTGTGATCACCCCTCTGCAAAAAAAGCAACATAACAACCATGACAAACACAATGTTGGTTATTAATACAAAATAATGGTAGGGGAGCCCAAGATGCTAAAGTTGCAGTTACTCGAGCGTCATAGAGACCTATTGGGTTGCAAAGCTTAGATGAATAAGAAGAAAAAAATGTTATATCATGTATACCGTTTTATCGGGGCATTAAGCAGCTATAAAGTTTTAAGTAGGTCAAAAAATATTTTTATTATTTTGGCTTGTGGAAATCGATTCAAATCGCATTGAATTATATATTTTCTATTATCCTTGAATTATTTTCTTCAAAATAAAAAAATAACACGGTCGAGCATGTCAAAATGACGTTTTTTTTACAATTTTGTTAGCTCTCGGCTTTCTTTACGTCACTCTCAAATTGTCAGATTAGTGGAATATACACTCTTTAGCCATGTAATTAACTCACCCTATCTTGATCTGACGCTCACGACAGTTTCTGTTGGATATATTTTTGTTTTTACGATCGCCCCTGTATACGGGGCTCATATTTGGTGGGGGTATTTAATCGGGTACAAGGTATCCTCCGGTAGTGGTTCGGTGATGGCTTAGCGTGCAAGGCGTTAAGTCGTTGAGCGCACAACGGACGTGAGGTGGGTTCGAATCCTGCTGAGGCCAAATACTTATTTATAAGTTGGTCAGAAATTTAGTGGTTAGCTCAACATCAGACGGACAAAGTGCAAAATGTATCGACGCTGAAGGCCACCAAAGGACCAGGGCGCCGGAACACACTTTGCCGTGTCCTGCGCAACCGTAGACATGCGGACCCCACTCAGTTGGTAGGTTCAGTAGTGCCCCCTGGGTGGGGACGAGGTCTTAAGTGTGTTGTCACCCATAGGACCGTGGAGTTCGGAACCCACGTTAAGCTGTAGGTCCCGTCTGGCTGACATCACCACACAATAAGCCGAGCGGCTTCAGTGCATGGGTTATCCCGGCCCTATTCTAATCTAATCTAATCCTCCGGTATATTTTTCTGACGCGCTGTAGTAACTGCAGAAATCCCTTCTTGGGCTCCCCTACCATAAGTAAACAATGTAAATGCACAATAAACACCCTGTATAATTTTTATCTCTGTTTTAGCATGATAAATATTACAGCGAAGTATTAGATTCTTCAGGTAGCTCTCGAAATGAAATATTGTTCCACAGTGAACCCGTTGTTGCCTGCACTACTGAAACCTTTGAAGATAGAAATGAAAATGTGCTGTCGACCAGAAGAGATTTCAACTTTGAATTTGTCCAAATTAAACCTAACAAGGCTAGTGCTTATTTTGTAAAAAATGAAAGGACAATTAAATAATTATAAAGATTTTTGTTTAAGTAAATGTACAATAAAAAACCGAATTGATGTATAATAGTTTTTTTATTTGGTGGTAGAAATTTTAGGCTAGAAAGTACTACCCCCAGAATAATTGTTATTCTGGGGTACTACTTTGGTATTTCTACATAAAATAACAATACATACCGACTGTCAACAAATTTATTAGACAAGTCATAATTCCTAGAGTATAAGACATATCAAAAGGAGACTTGGTATAGGTAAATGGTATAAGCAAAGGAGAGTTTACGCATATTTTTCACCTCCCAGTCACTTTCGATTTAACCGGAAATGACTGCAATTTCAAAGTTTTAAATGAAACATCCTGTATATTTTAACATTTTTTAGATTTCTTAGACAATTCTAAGTCAGAAGATATTTTTAAAAGTTTTTAAGCCTACCCCATTTTTTTGGAGCAATATTTAATAGGTTTATTCCTGCAGAATGTTGGAAACATGTTAGCAACAATCGTATAACGCAGAAATTGTTACTAACATTAGTCAGAAAACCATATAACATTTTTTGCCGGCAAGGCATTGGCAAAAAGGTATCAAAAAGACATCAAAATGGGCAATTGGCCGTTATTAGGCCACGTGTTGCAGAAAATGTGATGGCATTTATCATTAATACGTTATGATGAAAAAATGCATTTAGGATGATGGCATCCATCATTAATAAGTTATGCTGAAAAATGCATTTAGGATGATGGCATCCATCATTAAAAAGGTTTTGGCAAAAATATGCCTTTTAGATGATGGCATTACATTATTTTTCCTAATGACAATAAAATGCATTTTTACCGTCCAGGGAACTAAAATGTGTATAAATAATGCACATGCATAATGTGTGTTTATGTACAGGGTGTCCCATATAAAGTTAAATACTATAATTTTGGAAAAACCATAAGAGATACAAAAAAGTTAAATGCAGAAGTTGTTCAGTGAAATGTATTTTTGTAGTATTTTTATTGTATCTCTTATGGTTTTCCAAAATTATAGTATTTACTTTTATATGGGACACCTGTACATAAACACACATTATGCATGTGCATTATTTATGCACATTTTAGTTCCCTGGACGGTAAAAAATGCATTTCATTGTCATTAGGAAAAATAATGAAATGCCATCATATAAAAGGCATATTTTGCCAAAACTTTTAACGATGGATGCCATCATCCTAAATGCATTTTTTCAGCATTACTTATTAATGATGGATGCCATCACCCAAAACGCATTTTTTCATCATAACTTATTAATGATAAATGCCATCACATTTTCTGCAACACGTGGCCTAATAACGGCCAATTGCCCATTTTATGTCTTTTGATACCTTTTTGCCAATGCCTTGCCGGCAAAATGTTATATGGAAATTTTGGCAATAGTTCTCTGCTGGAACGAAAAATAAACAAGGCGTGAATACTGCTTATACGTCAATACAAGAAAGGTTATGTTAAAAATTTGTCAGCAATGTTTGGAGATAGTTTGCAACTTTTCCAGTTTCAAACATGTTTTTAACATCATAAAACTACTGCTGGAACAGCAAACAATTGTATAATATTACAAATATTGCACTGCTGGAACGACAAATTTGACGCGCGCAGAATCCGAACGGTTGCAAACATTTCTGACAGCCTGCTGGAACAAACCTAATATTGAATCTAGCTGGCCATGATTAGCAGCAAATTAATTTAGTGACCCTTGTGATGAAAAATCTAATTGCAATAGAAATAAAACAATTTGGAAAATTTACATTTTCAGTCTTTTTTTTTTTTTTAAATGGCAACTCTTTTTAGATAAGTATTTTTTAAATAAAGGATTTTTGATAAATCTAACGATACCGATATATATGCGATAGGACTAAAGA
This sequence comes from Listronotus bonariensis, assembly GCA_014170235.1. NCBI lineage: Eukaryota > Metazoa > Arthropoda > Insecta > Coleoptera > Curculionidae > Listronotus > Listronotus bonariensis. The sequence continues at coordinate 85,990 of JACEGR010003640.1, read as the reverse complement.
TTCAGGTCATAAATAAAGGACCAGACCTAACTAGATGCAATACTACAAATGGCTCTTAAAAATCAAGTAGACGTAAAAACTTTTTAAAATGTCAAATTACTTTTAGAATTGTCGTAGAAATCCAAAAATGTTAAAATATTCAAGATTGAAGTAATGTCCGGTTAAACCGGAAGGAACCAAAAAGTGAAAAATATGGGAAAACCCTCCCCTTGTGGCTTGTCTAAAAGATTCGTTGACACCCGGTAGGTATCACGGTAAATGGCATAGCATTCAAAATTCTCATATAAGATAAAACAACATCAATGCAAGACTGATGGGTCAACCTATCGTGCAGAGTTCTGAGTCGTGCGTTCCCTGTCTAATCTCTACGTGCTCACCGAGTTGTTATGACATATCTACACGTAATAAAGTAAATAAAGAGCTAAGTTATTGGCAAAAAGATAACAAAAAGACACGAAAGTGGGCAAATGCAGATAATCCCAAGCAGCAAGCTGAAGACGAAAATTGTCGCATATACTTTTTTAAAAGCTAAAATAATGCGATATTTTATGTGAAAATTAAAATAGGAAAAACTCCTTACTGCATGCAATTTCCTTGCAATGCAAAGTACCATCTCTCGGAACACTGTCCAACTTGGAGATGCAGATTTTTACACTAGCCGAAGATATTTCTTTCAAAGCTAAGTGAGATCACCTACCGCAGACCGTTCTCGAATTATTTTTGTCTAATGGGTACGGTTTAGACGATAAAAAGCGAAGATATTGCAGAAACGTAGTAGTTTATTGTCCATTACGCCATCTATCGGTATGTCAAAAAACTATTAAATATATATAATATTTTTTATTAACACGTCTTTAAAACTTTTAATAAAGTTTTAAAAAAATGTTAACAGCTCCTAACAGTCTACTTGAATATCTTGCCTTCTCGACTAGCCATCACCAATTAATAACACAACACACACTTATTAGGTAATGAATACATTTAATTATGTCTATTAAAAAACTCTTTTCTTTGAAAAAGAAACTAAAAGCTAGAAAACCACGTAGAAAACAAATGCACAAAGCGGTCGGTCACCTTCGGTCGAAATTAACGTAGCTAATTTTACCATCATTTTATTTTTATTCGCTCCAAAATACATAATAAACATTTTGTTTGACCTAATTTTTATTTGCATGATTTTTAACAATAAAATGTTATGAAAAGGCCATTTCCTTTAAATTATGTAAAAAGATAAAATAATGTTGTTTAGCTGCCATTATAAATAAAACATATCAAAAAAATGGCTAATGTTAGTTAAATACCAATGTTAATAATATGGTTTAAAAAGTATGAATATGCGTTGAAGGTTTGCCCTCAAAAATCCAATATTTATTTGCCTGCAACAAAAACGCGTGCTTTATTTAATCAGGATTGATATGCCGCCATTTTTTGTATGCTTGCCGGCAATTCGCCTGCATGTAAAATTTATTGGCAATTAAGTGTTTATTTAGGGTTGACTTTTTAATGCGTATAAGATGTTGGCATAATATTGCCACCAATTGCCAATGCTTTACCATCAATGCCAATATGAAAAATGTACATTGCCGGCAAATAGTGTTTGCTGGGAAGTGTCTAAAAATTAGAAATACAACTTTATACCCCTAAGGTTTTAAAAAATCTTTAGGGAGAATTAAGAACAATATTCTGTGAGCACCTCTGTATTATCAATGAAAAATAGACAAATGCTGTCTTTCTTTAAACAACCTATTTTTAGAAATTAGCAAAAAACTTGAAAATAGAGAACTATAGATTAAAAATTCCATACGTACGAATTAAGTTCTTTCAAAGAAGAAGATATATAAACAAGATGTCGATTACTGAGCGAAACGCCAGTTAAAACGAACTCCTAGGTCCTCCAACTGAACAACAATTTTTCATCTATATTCCTTTCTTTTGTCATAGCCCCTCTCATGTATGAAATCATTCAGTGCTTGTCTAAATTCAGGACCCAGTACTAACTTTTGACTTGTTTGGTATTTTTTCAGGAAAATTTAATTACTTTACTAAGACAAACATACCAAATTTTAGTCAAGAAATAACAGATATAAATGTCAAACTAAGAGTTGGGCGCCATTTAAAAAAATGAAAAGGGGTTCTTGTTGCACATCATTTTAAAACCCCTGACAATTACTTTGTAACCCCAGAATATTAAGTAAAATTTGCCATTGCCACCAATAAATAATAAAAAGAGCTTTAAGAAAATATTACATTAAGTGTATCTAACTTTAGCAGATTTGGAAATATGGCCATCTAAATAAGGTATTTAAGTAAGTTTTGAAGTACATACCGTTATTTTGTGGTAGGTAAAATAATTGACTTTATATTCTGGAGTTATAAAGTACTTGTCAGGAGCTTTAAGATGATGTGGCTCAAGACTCCCCTCCCTTTCTATTTAACTGCTTTTTTAAAATGGCGCCCAGCTGTCAGTTAGACATTTATATCTGTCATTTTTTGTTTAAAATTTGGTTTATGTTGTCTTAACCCTACTGTCCATGAGAGCGGTTTTCCGCTCGCGGATGATAATTCAGCATTGTGATTGGCGGAATAGCTATTTACGTTACTAGACCGGAAAATGGTATTTTACGGGTCGACGAAAACATTTACAGGGCGAGCCGTAGGCGAGTCCTGTAGTGTTGAGGAGACCCGTAAAAATTATTTCCGGTCGAGTATCGTACATAATTTTTTTTTAATTGACCGGAAAAAAAACTGTAAATTTTTAGTGTTATATTTAAACGACAATAAGGCAAGGCTGCTTCAATTATTTCATCTGGATTTTCCATGTCTGACTCCATTTTGGCAAAATGATGCTTTCTTTACTTTACAATATCTTGAACTGTCAAAAAGTAACAATTGAACTCTGACAATTTTTGTCATGGCTAACAGGATTTTTTGATATCAGGGACCGAAAAGTAAATAAGAGACCGGAAAGTAAACTAGGGACCGGAAAGTAAATTAGTCCTGTAAAATAGCATTTTCCGCTTGAAAATTGAGTGGAAAATTCAATTTTCCGGTCAATTAAAAAAAAAGCATTTTAAATTTGCACTTACTAATCACAACGCTGAATTTATCATCCGCGAGCGGAAAACCGCTTTCATGGACAGCCGGCTTTACAAAAGTCTTAAATTTTCATAAAAATACCAAGCAATTCAAAAGATAGGAAGGGGGTCCTGAATTTAGACAAGCAGTGTATTATGCCCTTAATACAGAAATATCTACCAAATCAAATTTATTAATAAATCAACAGCTAGGTATGTAATAAATAATTTATTTAATTTGACAATATGTTACATAAGTATTTATATTTGTCCTTATGAGGATGGTTGTTGTTTCCTCACATACTCATCAAATGGCTCTACTCGACCATCTAATGTTGCAATTCTTAGGTTTGCTGCTGCCACTCTAGGGTTAATGTGTGGATTATGCAATTCTGCGATCTGCGTCGAACATGCAGCTGCTGGATCACCGCTGGATGCGAGCTGACCCAGCCAGAATTCATTTCCTGGTAGTGCATTTCCATCCCATGCATAAGAAACTACTAGTAGTTTACCTAATAAAACAAATAAAACAGTATAATTTATTTTTTATTAAAATGTTATTTGATACTACATCTTTCCTTAAGTCGTAACTCCTTAATCAAGGCTTTTAACAGAGTTTCTTTATGAGAAGGGGTTTAGACATAAGCAAGACCGGGGATAGCTTTTGTCAGGGACGTGAGGGTGTGAGAATTACGATTTCGGTTGGCAGTTCTGTTCAAAGTTGGTAGCATTATCAGCTGATGAAAGAGTCGTGCCTTGTCGAAGCTTTGTTTGGTAAAAACTGTGGATATTTGCCATTTTCATTTTTGTTGTATATTTTGCAAGGATTTACAGTTGTGAATGTTTTTGGTTAGTTTAGAGACTTTACATTATTGGTTCGGACTCGTTTTATTTAAGAGATTTTGATAGTGTTTAGTCGAATAGTTTTCAGTCATTCGTTTTTTTATATACATATGATACAGATGAGTGTCCGCTAATTAATGGTACACAGAAAAACCACAGATTTCTTATGCGAAAATACCCATTTAGGATTTAAACAAACATACCTATATCCAAAAGTTAATGATAAGGAAGATACGGGGTGTTAAAGAGATATAAATATTTTTTATTCATGTATTTAAATAATTTTGATATATTTTAAACATTTTAATAAAACTCGGTATCCAGGAGTTTTTAGATATCAGCTATTTATATCTGCGCAGTTGTAATTATAGCTAATATGATGTTATTGAAGGTACATACATACTTTCGGGTGCTAATACGGTGTTATTGAATGAATACATACTTTTGGGTGCACTGAACAACTAAAACGAGAATACCTTAAAAACGGTTATCAAGACCGATTCTTACTAAGTATACCTTTTTTGTGCAGAAAGCATAAAGAAGCTTACTTGTTTACATACATACAGAGTAGTAACAAAAAATTGGGTAGTTTTAGAGAATTTTAAATAGTATACCCATCGCCCTCAAGTGTACACACAAAAATTAATATTCGATCTGAAAAGCTAATGTTTAAAAACCCCTAGATACCGTTTTATTAAGAAATTTAAAAAGGGAGGAACAATTTACTTTTCTTTTTACTATGACACCTCCGTATCTTCCTACTATTATAAACTTTTGAATATTAGGTATGTTTGGTTAAATCTTAATATTTTGGCATAAGGAATCTGTGGTTTTCTGTGTACCATTCATTAGCGGACACCCTGTATACAAAGTTTTTAAAATGGTTTTTGACTTACGGAACCATGGAAAATGTTTTGCTCTGCCAGGTACCTCATCGTCCTGTCGTCGCTTTGATAATTTTTAATTTTCAATATTTAAACCACATGTATGTTTTTGTTTTAGGTTATGCCTATTAAAATAACCCAATAAATTTTGTTTACAACATACAGTTTTTTGTTTTCTCCCTAATTCTACGCCACTGATCTGCCTAAAATCAAACATGGCCGAAAATGGCCCGACTTGACGTCACAGCCGCGCTAGCCAATATGGCGAATGTCGTGACCTTATCTTATCAATCGACTTTGGCTTTTAATGCGTTTTTACATTATCACCTCTCTCTAACTCGTTTTTTATGTTAATTTTCAAATCTCTTTTATTATTTCTAGTAATTTAAATAATACTTGTCCCCCGTTAAATAGTAATCCATGGCGGCACTACCGCGTTGTCTTAAAGGTGCTGTAAATTGCAAATACTGCATGTTTTAGTGCTGGGACCAAGGTTAGTATATATTTATAAGGTTGCGACACATCCTCAACTTTTAGGCGGTTCGAGGTCGGGGACGCAAGGAAGGGCACTCCACGGAGAAAAGTTGGCAAGACTGGGTAAAATCAAAGCTAATGATCAATCCAGTGGCGTCTAGAATTTGCGGATTTCATTTTGCATTGTTTTGAAAGTGATATTTGTTGAAAGATGTAATTCCAAATGTTTTTTATTTAAAGTAAAAGAATTTACAACTTAATAATAATTAAAAACTGTTGTGTAAACAGGTTGTTCTACTAATACAATAAACTGTATATCTCCGGCACTGAACAACATGGCCGAAAAATGGGAGATGTGACGTCATAACACGTCACAGCAATATGGCCGAATGTCGCGACCCTATATAGACCGACTTTGGCTGGGACAACGTTAATGGAACAGGGAGAATTATAGGTTAAACATCTAATACTCCGACACCTACGGTACCCTGGTACTTAGGCTAAAAGCCTTCGTGGGCTGAGATTAAAAAACAGGGCGTTTTAACAAATCAATCCATTAATTATAGATTTTTTTATTGGGGGTAGGGGGAGGAGTTGGGGGTTTTACACGATAAAATTTGCAATAAAGCATTTTTTTAAGAGCAAGTCCTCACATAAAAAAACTTTGTGATTTCTTTTACAAAAACATGTTGTTTTTGTTTAAAGAGCAACAAGAAATAGAGAAGGTCATCATATCACTTAAAAAAAACATGCAACTTTCTGGTTCCTCTTACAAAAACATGTTTCTTTGGTTTAAAGAACAAAAAAAAACTTTTTTTTGTAACGAATGGTAAGGAGTGGGAAGGGGGAAGTCCACATACCAATATGCAAATACAAAACATTAAATTTTTTGAACACGACAATACCTTCTCACTCATGCTAAGGGGGAAAGAAGGGTTCAAGGCCCGTAACCTCCCCCCTTATGTAAGCCTTGTAGGTATAAGCATAGTATATTATAGTTCATTTTATTTTAGTTGCTAATAATTATTATATCAATTTAACAGAACTTAACTGAATTAAATGTAACTCTTAAGGAAAGGGGGGAAGAGTGAAGAGTCTACCTCACCGGCGTTTTTTATTTTTCCGAAGTTAGGTACCATATTTAATAAACAGGTAAAACAGATAATTACTTTGAAAAAAAACTTTAAAAACACATAATAAAACATTCAAAGTTCAAAAATAAATAATAATAAAGAAAATTATAACAAAATATTTTTTCGGCCAAAAAACCTTTAATTTATTAAATTTAGAATTTTGGCAACCTACGTAAATAATGAAAAATATTGATAAACTTTCGCCTTTTCGTCAAGAATAAAACCACACATACAATTTATACTAAAATTTAGTTTTGAGAGAATCATAAGCTCTCTTTTTACTTTAGTTATTAAAGATGCTCTTAAATAGATAGAAACCTACTTGAATGTTTAATTTTGTTAAGTTGTAGCCAAATCCAAAATTTATTTTATTTAAAATTAATTAACTATACCTAAATCTTCTCCAGTAAGCTTTACATGAGGATTTCCCTGAATAATATGAATTTTAACACCACCATTCGGATGTTCCAATATTGGCATTGTCGATCCATGTTTGTATTTTCCACATGATGTTGCATCGATATATGAAAAACAAATATCACTGATACTTTGTAAATTTGGACCCAAAAACCTTAAATTAAGTATTAACACATTAAAAAAAAATATATTTTCCCAAGCCAAGTTAAAAATCACAATACTATAATATTGAAATTCTTGGGCGTAAGGGGTCCTTTACCACAAAATAAAAATAAAAACAAGTAAATAACTTAGTAAATACTGATTACTTTCTTCAAAATTATGAAGTGTCCAAATTATTGAATATTTTTGGGTGACGGTTTAGATTGCTACATGTTTTGGTCCTCATTAGGACTGATCACATTAGCTATAAACCGCTCGCAAGTTGACGATACTCTGGTCCATTCTAAATACCGGGTGACAAAAAATTACTATCCAACAATTTATTTTTTCAGTGCAACCGTATAGTTTTTAAATTTAGGGACGTTATATCATATCGCCGGGCGCGTAACATGGCGGCTTCCGGTTGTATCGGCAAACGTCGATCACTGGAGTTAAGCAGTGAAATGCGCGCCCATAATTTGGATGGGTGTCCGACAGCAGCGGTGTTTCGGGCGGCGGCACACGGTGTTTGTCTGCTCGGGGATGCGGACCGAGCAGCAACCATCTAAGTTATGGAATAAATGGTGTGTGAATGAGAAGGGTAGGGTCAAGGTACAATAAGCCTTCAGGCTGCAGTGCACCACCTAGGGGGCGGTCGTCGGACCTGGGTGGGATGACCCCGAAAGGGTGAAAAAAAAAAAATCATATCGCCGGATGGTAGTTTTAGATATAATAGCATCTGTGTATTACTTCCAGTTTAACCGGAAGTGATATAAACTTTGATATTTTAAATGGAACACCCTGTATAACCTTTTAGGATTTAAATTCTACAGGTCAATTTTGATATAAAACATTTTTTATACCCGATAACCTAACTTTCTTTGGTTTTTTGGAGAAAGCGGCGTTTGAAAATGTCCCCAATGGACAGCTACAATATGCAGTTTATATGAAAAAACAAATAGAAACATAACAAAAATTTTAAAATGCTAAAAAATAGTTCTGTTAAGAACTCCAGCCTTTAGAGACCACTGTGGAACTACTTCCCTGTTTAGCCGGAAGTGCTGCAAATCTGAACTTCTAAGCATGATAACCCTGGTAATTCTAACGGAACACCCATTAAATTTTTTAAGATTTAAATTCTTTAAGCTACACCTACGAAGAACCTTGCTAGATTACATGCGTCTAACCGTAATAATGTTTCGCTTTGGGCAACCGAAATGTGCATTTTAAAAACTTAGCGAAGTTTGAGATACATTTGGCAACGTCGGATTTTTCTTCCATTTCTAGCCAAAAAGGGAAGAAGATATTGGAACTAACCTTACTTCTTGCATTTTTGTTATGTTTCTTTGCAGCAACACTATAAACAAAGCATGGAACAACACATCTTTCTTTTATTTAACATTTTTTGAACTTAAGTGCTTTGTATTAAGAAGTTTATGCTGGTTCATCGGGGAGACACTATTGTTCCTGAAATAACAGTTGTGCACTACATAAATATAATTATTATAGTTGTTTATTGTTATACTTTTCATCTCTCCAATTCAACCAAGTACAAAACAAGACCTGATTTAGAGAATAAAAGCTATACTTACATGTCATATGGAAATTCTAATATTGCATTCTTTCTATAAGTTGCAAAATATTTAGAGCTGTAGGTTTTGTTACACGAAAACCCTTGAAAAAAGTAAATCATCGAAGCTTTCAAAATAATTTGCTCTTTCATATATTTGCCTAGGAATTCTGTTCAATATTTGGTTATCATCAACTTCTATAAAATCTATTATCAAACAACTCCAGTACATCCATTTTGTTCGACGTACTTCGACAAAATATTACCAGAAGACTTCTTCGAAACGCACAAATAAAGATTGTAAAAAATAATGTCTTTGTCGAAAAATATATTTTTATAAGTTAAGCTGTTAAGCTATACTTAAAACTACAGATATTCCTATTTAATTATAAGGTTCACTTTTGTTCGGCTTAAACGTTAAGAACGGGAGCGAGTGCAAAACAAATCCATGACTTAAGCAATGCAGAAAGTTAAAGTCTACCTAAGAATAAGTGGTGGTCGTTCGGACAGCTTCTAAAACTTCGTTTTCTCTAAAACTTCTAAAAAGATAGGGTTATGGGTATATTTCATTGGTTTTATAGCAGGAATAGCTTGAAGAATTAAATCTAAAAAAATATATGGGGTGTTCCATTGAAATTAACAGGGTTATCATACTTGAAGTTCAAATTTATCAAGCACTTCCGGCTAAACCGGGGAAAAGTAGTAATACAATGGTCTCTAAAGGGGTAAAGTTTTTTAAAGGCACTATTTAAGGCATTTTAAATTCTTGTTATGTTCATTTGTTTTCCTATAAAACTGCATAATGTGCTGTCGTTGGACATTTTCAAGCGCCATTTTCTTTAAAACTAAAAGAGCTAGGTTAAGAATATATTAAAGGTTTTATATCAGAAATGACCTGTAGAATTTGAATCCTAAAAAATATACAGGGATGTTCTATTTAAAATATTAAAAGTTTATATTACTTCCGGTTAAACCGGTTTTGTTTAACTGGTGCACCTACCGTATTCGTTTACAAAATACTTTCATAAATAGCCTCAGTCTGATGACTTGATATCCTCCAAACACCTAAACCAATACCAACAACATAAACATAGGCCATCTTTTCTAACTCTCTTGCTCTTTCATTTGCTTTGGCATCCGTCATTAATAATAAGTTATTGGCAAAAAATGCGTTTAGGATAATGGCATTTATCATTAAATAAGTATTGCAAGTTTTATAAGTTGAATATCCCAAAGAAGTTAAATAACATATTTAGAATTTTTGTAATCGAAAAAAATGAAGAAAAAGAAGGCAGGAAAACTTTATCAATAAAAAGTTGCATAATATAAATTTTTATACCGTAACAATAAACTGCAAAAAATAAAAAAGAGTATGTAATAAAATTTAAAAAAGATAGTAATCAAAAGAAAACACTTTAGAGTCAGTAAAGTGGCTTAAGGGACACTCACACTCAATTTTCAGATCCAAAACAACAAGGAGAAATATTTGAAATAGGAGTGAAAGTCGTCAAAAAAAAAACTATTAAATATATCTATTTTTATTAACTACGTCTTTAAAACTTTTAATAGTAGGCAACTCCCTCGATTTTCATATAATTTTTTAGGTAACCACAAGTTTAAGGTTTTTAAGAAGCAGAGAATCGTGTAGCAGCTCCTAACAGTCTACTTGAATAACCCGCCTTCTCCACTAGCCATGACCAATTAATCACACAACACACACTAATTAGGTAATGAATACACTTAATTATGTCTATTAAAAACTCTTATTAAAAAAAAAACTAAAAAGCTAGAAAACCACGTAGAAAAACAAAAAGCAATTTTTCTTCATCTGTCAAAATCGTTAAATCTTTGTATTTCGCTAAGTGGGTAATTTAAATTGTCACCTTCAGTCGAAATTAACCTAGCTAATTCTTACCATCATGTTATTTTATTCTCTTAAAAATACACTTGTGAAAATCGTTCGGATTGTATAGGATTACATGTTTTTTGTTATTCTTAAATTATTTTCTTCAAAATTAAAAAAAAATAGCCACGCTCGAGAATGTCAAAGTGACGTTTTTTATAACTTTGTAGCCCTTTGCTTTCTTTACGTCACTCTTAATTTGTCAAATTAGTGGAATATGCGAATACACTGCTAGCATGTAATTAACTAACCTATCTTAATATGATGCGCTCGAAAATTTCTGATAGATATTTTTTGTTTTTACGATTGGCTCTGTATACGGAGCTTATATTTGGTAAAGGTACTTAACTGGATACAAGTTATCCTATGGTATATTACTTTTGCCGCGCTGTAGTTAATCCCAAAATCCCCCTGCATGGGCTCCCCTTCCACAACACTCTAAATGAAACTTCAAACGTGTGAATTAAAATACTGGGTTAGTAAAAAGTACTGCAACTCTTACATATCTTAAAAACCGCCAAAGCTACATTTACCAAATTTGGTATCTAAAAATATCGGGATGAAGAATTTAACAGTAATATCGGCAACGTTGCCAGTTTTCCCTGTTTTGTGCTGCACTAACCCAGCAAACACTATTTGCCGGCAATGTACATTTTTCATATTGGCATTGATGGTAAAGCATTGGCAATTGGTGGCAATACTATGCCAACATCTTATACGCATTAAAAACGCAACCCTAAATATACACTTAATTGCCAATAAATTTTACATGCAGGCGAATTGCCGGCAAGCATACAAAAATGGCGTCATACCAATCCTGATTAAATAAAACACGCGTTTTTGTTGCAGGCAAATAAATATTGGATTTTTGAAGGCAAACCTTCAACGCATATTCCTACTTTTTAAACCATATTATTGACATTGGTATTTAACTAACATTAAAGCAATTTTTTTGATCTGTTTTATTTATAATGGCAGCGAAACAACATTATTTTATGTTTTTTTACATAATTTAAAGGAAATGGCCTTTTCAGAACATTTTATTGTTAAAAATTATGAAAATAAAAATTAGGTCAAACAAAATGTTTATTATGTATTTTGGAGCGAATAAAAATAAAATGATGGTATTTTTTAAAGAAAAGAGTTTTTTTAATAGACATAATTAAATGTATTCATTACCTAATAAGTGTGTGTTGTGTGATTAATTGGTGATGGCTAGTCGAGAAGGCAAGATATTCAAGTAGACTGTTAGAGCTGTAAACATTTTGTTTAAAACTTTATTAAAAGTTTTAAAGACGTGTTAATAAAAATATTATATATATTTAATAGTTTTTTTGACATACCGATAGATGGCGTAATGGACAATAAACTACTACGTTTCTGCAATATCTTCGCTTTTTATCGTCTAAACCGTACCCATTAGACAAAAATAATACGAGAGCGGTCTGCGGTAGGTGATTAGGGTGATCTCACTTAGCTTTGAAAGAAATATCTTCGGCTAGTGTAAAAATCTGCATCTCCAAGTTGGACAGTGTTCCGAGAGATGATACCTACTTTGCATTGCAAGGAAATTGCATGCAGTAAGGAGTTTTTTCCTATTTTAATTTTCAAATAAAATATCGCATCATTTTAGCTTTTAAAAAAGTATATGCGACAATTTTCGTCAATACGACGTCAGCTTGCTGCTTGGGAGTATCTGCATTTGCCCACTTTCGTGTCTTTTTGTTATCTTTTTGCCAATAACTTATTAATGATGGATGCCATCATCTTAAACGAATTTTTTTGCCAATAACTTATTAATGACGGATGCCATCACTTTATCTGCAACACGTGGCCTAATAACGGCCAATTGCCCACTTTCGCGTCTTTTGATACCTTTTTGCCAATGCCTTGCCATTAAAGAGTGTTGGCAATGCCAGTAAATTAAATGTACAACGCTGGCAAAAAATGTTATATGGGAATCTTTTTCCTTATTTAATTGATTGCCCAGGCTAAATTTAATAAGTACACAAATTTTCAAAATTCCATTTTTACTAGCTGCTAAGATATGATACCACCACATTTTAGGTTTAAAATTCAAATGAGTTTAAATATCTCCAAAACCGCTTAAGCTGCGTTTACAAATTTTGGCAGCTAAGGTAGAATTGAACAGTTAAAATGTCATTGTTGCCAGATTTTTCAGTTTAGCTTTACATGTAATATTTTTGGTATTTTAAATAGAATGCCCCTTTTAATTTTAATTGCAGTAAAAGGAGCGTACCAACTTTTAAAAAATTTCAAATATTTAGAATGTAATTTTTAGCAGCTACCGAGATATGACAACGCCGCAATTTTATTAAAATTTGGAAACAGTGCTGATATTACCAAACAATTAGGCATGCCGAAAAGCCCTTAAAAACCAAATTTTGTAAACATAGCTTTAGCGGTTTTAGAGATATTTAGGTACTAAGTTACTTTTTTCTAAAAATGTAGTGTATCATATCTCGACAACTAATAGAGACATAACTTTAAAAATTGTGAAACCTACTAAGTTTAATTCGCCTAATTTAATGCAATAAAAATAAAAAGGGCATTTTATTTAAAAACTGAAAAAATACATGTAGCACGAAACTGGGCAATTTGGCAACAGTGCCGATATCACTATTTAGTTCGAAGTGTCCAAAACACCTTAAATACCAAATTTTATAAATGTAGCTTCGGCGGTTTTAAAGGTATTCAAAAGTTGCTGTACTTTTTACTGAACCAGTATATTATTTTTAAAAAATTTGATGACGAATCTCATATTTCCTATTATTATTAAAGAAAAAAAATGCATATGGATTTGCTACATTTTAAGAGTTTTATTTAACATACAATGAAATAATAAATTACCTTGCAAAGTAGGAACAAACAATCTTCCGTATCCTTTGCCTTGTATATTTTGTTCCTTGGACACAATAATATCCTGGTACTCCATTACTTCTGGTTTTTTCAAACCTTGGTCCTAAAAATAATATTTTTACTATTTATTTTCTTGAGAAAATACGGTAAATTCTTATACCTATTAAACCAATAATTATGCCAGAATCTTCTACATCATCTCTTTTTTCCAAATATTTGCCACAATTGTTCCTAGAGCCATTGTTAATAAAATACGTATACGAGGAAACTGACAGTAAAGCTGATAGTTTAATCTCGTCATAAGATAAACAATTTTCTAATGTTCTAGGTGGTGTTTCCTTACTGGTTCCTAAAAATTATATATACACTGTGGCAAAAAAAAACTTGCACCAATTTAATTGAAGTTGAAGAAATTATTGTTGAATTAAAATAAAATAAAACTTGGATTTTAAAAGGCACAACCTATGTATTAATAAATTTCCTTAGAAAATTCTAGATGTGTTTCATAAATAATAGTTACCGTATCCTATCATTATTACAGTGGTAGAGTCCGCCCGTTTAGTAAAGAAGCCAGTAACGCCATCATTTTTACGGATTTTTACCATGAGAGTAAATATTTTAAAGTTTTGATTTTAATACATAAATAACATTTAAATTTTTGATTTTAAAACATAAATACCATTTTTAATTTAGGTTGAGGGAGTAACAGGAGATTTTGGGCAGATAATGATGACGTAATAGCCTTCTTTACTTAACGGGCGGACTATATTTCGCTCACATTCACCAAGAGAATATGCCGCGATAATACTACTTAAAATTAATAATTTTTGACGTTCCTTATGACAACTGATTTAAATTATCATAGTATCTAAGTATTATAGGAATAACATATGCTACTAGAAATATGACCGGATATAGAAGGCTGATTTTCAGTTGTTAATAGCCATACTCCTAAAATATTAAAGATAGGTTTATACCAAACAAAATATTATTTGGCTTTTCTTCAGAATAAAATAAAAAGTTTATTTAACATTTTAAGAAAATTAAAACTTTAATACATTATGAAGAACTATTCTGCTCTTACACAATATAATAAAAGTTATTATTACTTTAACAGAAATAAAATAATGAAATATTCAATATTAAGTTACTTACAATACAAAGGTTTCAATCTATAAACAAAGGTTCATTAGCACTCAGTTGAAATCATTTAATGCAATAAAATAAAATCTTAACAAGACGCCAGACGAAAACTGGGCCAATGGTTGCGTCTCAAAAATGTGGTAAATAGTTTATCAAAATTGTGGTAAACAGTTTACCTAAAAACTTACTTAAACTATTTACCACATTTTTGAGACGCAACCATTGGCCCAGTTCTCCTCTGGCGTCTTGTTAAGATTTTATTTTATTGCATTAAATGATTTCAACCGAATGCTAATGAACCTTTGTTTATAGATTGAAACCTTTGTATTGTAAGTAACTTAATATTGAATATTTCATTATTTTATTTCTTTAAAGTAATAATGACTTTTATTATATTGTGTAAGAGACCAATAGTTCTTCATAATGTATAAAAGTTTTAATTTTCTTACAATGTTAAATAAACATTTTAATTTTATTCTGGAGAAAAGCCAAATAATATTTTGTTTAAATTTAATCTCCCAGAAAACAAATAAAACATAAAATAGGTTTATACTATTATAAACACATCTTATTTCTTCAAGAAATTGATAAATGCAATAAAATACAGGGTATACCATTTAAAAAAATTAAAATTGTATATCGCAACACTTTTTCGGGGCAGTGTGTATAATTAAAACGGGTATCAATAAGGAAATCTTGGTTCTTGGATTTAGACCGTCAAATTGAAATCGTTTACCGAGGTTTCGCCATCGATTGCACGGAACACAAAATAATCATTTAGTGTTCCATTTTCGCAGAGTACCGATCCCTGAAGATGCCTCGGGCAATCGATGGCGAAACGTCGGTAAAGAATTTCAATTTTTTCCAAACCAAAGAACTAAAATTTCTTAGTTTAACTTAGTTGATTAAGGCCATGAAAGCTTCCGTCCGTGATGTTTCTTTTAAAATAAAAAATTTAAAAAAGAAGCGTTATTTTAACAAATCTTTTTTAATGTATTTTATATTAAACATGTTAATGCTGAGAGGTCATATTTCATATATTTCCTTTTATTTAATGTTATTTTTGGTATAATATGACATTTTTGTAAATAATTTTTTCAGAATGTTATTTTTAACAGGTCATAACCCAGTATCTACCTGTATAGGTATATTCTTTTAAAAAATCACTTTTAGTTCTATTACTTCCAAATGACCATGATTACATGAGTTAACTTATTTGACCGAACAAAATCCTTTTTAAAAACAATTTATTTTTATTAAAATACAAATATTACGTTTTACAATGAAATACAATGGTAAAATTAAAAGTTACAATTAAATGCTATGACAACAACTGACTGCCTTTTCTTCATAAGAGATGAATAATATATCTCGCTAAGATGATATCGGATCTGCATGGTCAGCATATTCTAGGGTTGAGCGGTGAGATAACTCATGACAAATGCGAATTTTAAAAGGACATGAAGTGATTTTTAAAAATGTTGCTACATATCGTGTTTCACATACATATAGTAATAAGAGCCAGTAAAAACTATCTGTATGTATTAAACCAAACCTTAGGTTTTGTGAAATATGGCTTCCCAAAGAAACTAATAATAAATTGGTATTAAAATTAAAAAAAAATCTTTGACACGCGTATCCAAAAAGAGACACTTAACTTACTTTGTTTAGTGATCAAAACAAAACCTACATCTTCATATATTTCCTATCTCTTACCAATTATTTCCCAGCTACCCGTGTTTGCCAATCCATCTAAAAGCATAAACTTATCATGTCGTCCACAAAAACAACTGCTCGCTTCTTCAGAAGTCTGTCAACCAACTTTTCCACAGTAAAATTCTTATAAAACTTTCTTTCAACACTGGATCCGAATCGTTTCTTTTGGTGTAAAAATCCAAGATATAATGGTAACGCTGATTCATGTAGAATTGGATATGCCGAATTAACGTTACGTTCCAACAAGCTTTCTCTAATACCTAAAGAATAAAATAAGTTTCGCTTGTATAGAAGGAACAGTTTAAAAATGTAAATTCGGTTCTCTTTGATAAGAAAAAAAATCACAAAAAGTTTAAAGCAAATAAATCGGCATGCTAGTCTTCGCGGCCGCCTTTGCTATATTTCTTTTATGATATGCCGGTTGATGCAGCTGGTCATCGCACTATGGGATAGAAATTAATTTTTGGTCAAAATTCTGAAACCTACCAATCTAACTTAAAATGAGGTGCTTTTTACTGGAAAAATATTATAAATTATTACAAAGGCTTTTGGAAACCTAAAACTTATTATATGTTATTATAAATTTACACCCCCTTAACATTATTATTTTTATTGTACAAAATAAACTAAAATGTCTGATTGTTTGGTTAATTCGGTAATATTCTAATCAGTAATCCGATGATTATTATCTCATATGATATACAGGGTACGACAATAGGTATGATTTTTTTAAATTGAATACCCTGAATATTATATCACCACCAAAAAATATTTTAAAATGCTTTAAAATAATACTACATTTGATGTGTCTATCTCAATTAGTTTCGGAAATATGACCATCCAAATCTAAAAAATAATTTTAAATTATTCTTAGAAGCGTAATAGAGATACATCTTCCCGACTTTTTTATTTTTTAACGTATAAAATAAATAAAAAACACTGTTTTGTTGGGTAGATTCTGTAGAATCCATATCTTTCATCAGAATGCTTTTATCTTTTAGGATATACAGAGTAGGACAAAACATATTAAATTTTATAATGGAAAACCTTGTAAATTATAAATAAATCTTGTATCTGTCCTTACACTCAGAATTAGCAAAAAGTAGGAAGGCAATTGTAAGTACAAAAACTAATAAAGAAAAAGGTAAAAAAATCTTTGACAAAAGTAGCGAGACTTCGCGAGACTGCATCGGAAATACAACAATAGCTCTTCTTATTTAAGCTCTTTTACTTTTTTAGGAAACAAGGCTAATAATAAACTAAGTAGATTAAACGTTGTATATTTATGTTTACTTAAATACATTTTCAAGTTTCTTATTACCCCAATAGAAGTCGTCATATCCTTTTATAATTTTGCGTACATGTAGTTTGGAGTATCTACTTTGAAATACATAGCACGAGCCATTTAAATTTCAAAGTTACTTTTTGGCCAAAATAATGGATTTCTATCCCATAGTGTATCGGCGCGTCGCTGTAAAGGATAGCGGCGCCATTGTATAAAATAGTCCGATTGCAGGCGGCCTTTTTTATTTTTTTGTATTATTTTCAAAGGGTACCGAATTTGCGCTTTTAAAATGTTCTTACTATATATGTTACGCCGAATTTGCGTAATTGCCGATTTCATGTATTCGGCAAAATTATGCCTAATTCGTGAAATAAGCAGTAGAGTTTTGTCACATTGTGGGGTCATAGTTAGTTCTGAATGGTTAATTTTTTTCTTAATTTCCTAATAAAGCGAATAAAAGTTACAGTTACGAAACCCGCCCAATCCGATACCCAATGGGCAATATGGTTTTGCGACTATAACACTTACCATTTTTTGGGCACAACGTTTGAAAATTGCATGTAAAACATTGTGGTAAATTTGTCTGACATAAAAAGTGACGCGTTTGCCCAGTCCGACACCCGAAACATTTGACATTGACAGGCTGGGTTAAAGCGCCGCTTCCATGTATGGCGGTATAAATATTCGTGGTAGACTAGTCTAAAGGAACCCCCCTTAAAGGGTTTTAAAAGTGTTCTTATCATAAAGTTTATTTCATTACTGGCCCAAGGACTATAAATTAGACTCCTATGCTAAATATATCACTGCCAAATTGCATGAAAATTATAAAGGAAATATTTAGGATATAGAGACATTTTGCACCCTTATTTTACAATTCCGTTGTGGTTAACGTTATTCTGAGACTGCGCAGTAACGCAAACATGATCCGTTATCGTTATTAACCATACCGGACTCCTTTAATTACGGATGAATACCGAAGAGCTTATCATTATCGTTATCGTTATTGTTAAACTGCGTGGTTGCCGGATTGTAGAAATTTTAATATCAATTATTTAAAAGGTAAAAATTTTAATGCCGTAATAATTAAAATATCATTTATACCTAGGCTCTAATTGGCGAAAAATCTATAGCAGTAATAAAAATCAAATAGTGTTAAGAAATTAAAACGGACTTGCACTTTTACGGATATTCTAAATCAGTAATTAATTTAGATGTTACAATCTGGCACACTTGCTTTTTATTCTACTACCAAACCTAACTTTACTTTTTGTGTTTTGCTTATACTGTACTGTTTGCATCTACTTTAAAAAACGAAATCAACAGAAGTGTTTGCATTTATTTAAATATGAATTTATATCTTATGAAGAATAAAAGTAAATACTGATATTTCGTTAACTTTAAAATGGGTAAACCACAGGCAAAAATTAGGTTATATGTCGAAAGCGCAGACGCAAGATATATTTCTTAAAAGAGGCTGCAAAATCTCTGTCTAAAACTGCTGCCGTAATCGTTATGTTTAATAACGATAACCATAAGGGAGGCCAAAAAACGTCTGTTATTTTAAGAGGTGCAAAATGTCTCTATTATAAAGAAAAAACTTTGACGTAACTTTGAGAGCACCCAGTATTATATTTACTTTCTGTTATTCTAAATAAAATAGAATTAAAGCAATTGGTCAGTAATTTTCCAGATTAAACGCCTTATTTAATATAAAATTGTTATTGTCATCACATTTATTAAAATGCGTTCATTTATAAAGGCAAACTAAACCTATCAAAGACACTAACATGTTTATAAATAGTGTTGTTACGTATAAGTGTAAATGAGCTTCCAATTGACCTAAATATTCTATCAGTATTAAAAAAGAATCTTTAATAAAAAGATATTAGCTAACACTTATTATTCTTCCATAAAACACCTCTCCATATCGAACCTAAGGAGTTTTTGATAAAATGGGTCATTATAGCAAAATTTGTTTTCTAAAAACTTGCTTTACTCTGTATATCTCAAAGTAATACATTGACCGGAAAAAGTTTGCAACAAATATAATATTTTTACACACAGAAAACCAATTCCTATTCAAAGAAGAGCTATTCGTCTCATTAATGATCCTTCACTTACAGAAAGGCTTCCTCTCTTGCACATCGTCGTGTGGGGGATTTATCGCTTTTTTATAGGTACTTCCATGACTTCCGCTCTGGAAGAATTGTCCAGTATAGTTCCTCCACTTACGGTTCCCTACGAGAAACTCGTGGTTCCTCGCGTATGCATCCCTATACGGTCCAACTGGACAGGCCCCGAACTTCCCACTTTGTTCGTTCTTTTATCCCTAGACTTTCTAGGTTGTGGAACCTGCTGCCCGCGGAGGTCTTTCCTTCCCCCCAAATCGTCAAGTATTTAAGTCCCGTGTCAACAAACTCCCTCTTACCTCGCTTAAGACACCCACGGTACGTTAGTATTTAGTTTTTAGCCTTCGTGGTTTGTCACTAATAATAAAAACCAATGTTATTTCCAGCCATCGCTTCTGCATGTCCGATAACCTTAAAATCTATTTTGACATATATGTCATGTTAACAGCGGTATGGCGGGAAATTTAAATAAACAACGATGAAATTGCAAATAATAAAGCAAAATCACACAATATTAAAAAAGTCAAAAAAGTAAATAGATGCTTTTAATTGAGTTTCACCGCCAAATGCAAGATTATAGCAAAGAATACTAATCCATAGAACATCACAAGCGAGATTTGGCATACCCTGAAATTTTAGTAACCTACCCTGACCAACAGATAGCGAAAGTTGACACCGGACCAATCAGAAATCAGGTCGATTGGACTACTTTCGCCATCTGGTGGTCAGAGTGGGTACTAAAATTTCAGGGTATGCTAAAATTTCAACTTGTGGTGTTCTATAAATTAGTATTCTTTGATTAAAGTATGTATTTAAAAAATGGCAAATCCTCCATTTTTAAAATAATTTTTTTCATAAAGGTAAAAGTATATAACCATTTTATACGTGGCCAAACTTCATTTGTTCAAATTAAACTAAGACATATTTTCCTTTTTTTTTTAAACCAAAATTAGTGTTTTTACAAAATGCTTGGACTTTCGTTTTTTTTTTTATCTTTGGACAATCCACGAAGGTTGAAAGCCTAAATACTAACGTACCGTGGGTGTCTTAAGCAAGGTAAGAGGAAGTTTGTTAACACGGGACTTAAAAACTTGAAGATTTGGTGGGAAGGAAAGACCTCCGCTGGCAGTAGGTTCCACAGTCTAGAAACTCTAGGGATAAACGAGCGAACGAAATGGGAAGTTCGGGGCCTGTCCAATTGGACGGATGCATACGTGCGGCACCACGCGTTTCTCTGTTGGGAGCTGCAAGAGGAGGGCACTGGCTTTTTCTTAAAATCGCTTGAATATTTTACCAATCAAAAACGTTTAAGTAGGTATTTAAAAACAGTAAAATTTATAGCGGTCTTTGTATATTGAATTAGTAACTTACCTTTTTTCTTAGATATTCACATTTAACCGTCTTAACTGGAAACTCTATGGGAAAAGTATCACTATTTCTTATTATATCCTCTACGTTTACTTCTAAATTTTGTGAATATTCTGTTCGATTTAAAAGAAATTTTTTGTCCTCCTCAGAAAAGATTGGTGGTGTATTGGGCCAAAATTCAAGCTTTGCCATAGTAACCCTAAATATGGATTAAAATAAATAAAATCATTGCTTTATTTTAACAACACACTGGCTTATGCTTGGAGGGGGCAGAAAAGTCTTTGTTGCATGGCTTTCATGACAAATTAAATATTTTACAAGGCAATAATATACAGGGTTTCTTATTTAATTGCAATTTTGGGATATCTTAGTTTGTAATAAAGATAAAGCTCTAAAGTTAACGCAAACCTAAAATGCATTTTTTATAAAAGAAAGAATGCTATAAATAAATGGTCACAGGCCTATTGGTTTCCGAGCTATAGGGCTATATTAAAAATATTGTATTTTATAATCAAATACGTTTAGTACAAATCCTGACCGAAAAAATTAAAAATATCTATAGATGCAGAAAAAAATATGTTATGATCTTTTACCACTCTGTATTTTAATCGTTAACAAAGTAAGCAGAGAGTTTTATTTAATCTGGTCTTTTTAAAATCATCTTAGGATTCACATCCTTAAGAAATTTTAACCACTAAAAAAATCTAAGAAAGTACTTGATACAAGTTTTCTGAACTTATTCAAAGAATAAAAAAGTCACCCTAATATACAGGGTCTTTCATAATTGCGGTAAGAAAATTAAATGGCGTAGTGCTAAGTCATTTTTCCAAAGAAAACAAAATATAAACATGGGTCTTCAAATTTTTTGTTCTCAAGATACAGGGTGTTGTACTTCTTAAAAAACTTTAAAATTTTTAAAACACTACTTCATTTAGTAAAATTTGTTAGATTAGATATAAACGTTATTTAAATAAGTATTTGTTATTGTTGTTATATGATTGCTAATAAGAAGTTATTAGACTTAATTTTTAAAGGAAACCAAAGTTTCTTGTATGGTCCAGGATTATGTAGTATAGCGGATTTTTTTCTAGAAAACTGAGCAAGCTAGGTAAAAATATGAAAGAACAAAACAGTTGTATTTTAGGGTGTTTCAAAAGGATAAAATAAAAAAGTTGCAAAAGTCAGTGGTGTACATTTTTTGTCAATAACCTTCGCTAGGATGCGTTCCACGCCGCCACAAGTATCACTAATTAAACTAAGTTTAGGGGTAAATTAACTTTCTATTTTAACAAATACCACATCCAAATCTTATTAAAATCGGAGTTGTTTTTCTTAAAAAAAAAAAAGAGACCAAGAGTTCAATATTAGATTTTTATTATTCCTGACGGTTTTTGGAGATCGCTTGAGAAGTTTTTATATAGTTGGAATTTTTAAAAACAAGATAATATAAATCCATTTCGGAGAATACACGCAGAGAATTTTATATCCTTCTGGTGAGATTAAGTTACACGCAAATTTTTTAAAAGGGCATTTGAGAGCTGCGCAAACTTTAAACGCGTTTTTATTAAAATGGTGTTTTCAAAGTCGGTGACCAACATTACTCAAAAGCGGCTTAACCGATTAGTGTCAATTTTTAACACAAGCTTCTTAAATATATTTTTAGTAATTAACTAAGATTTTCCCCCGATAAATATTTTTATTTCTTATTAACAATTTAAGGCCAAAATTATTGGTCAAAAATCGATTTTTTTGTTTGAGAAACCGGTATTTTGTCAAAAAAACTTATTTGTCAATTCCTTCGATTAATTACTAGATTAACCATAACTTTAACACAAAATCCTGTTTGGTTTTTTAATTTCAGCAGGATCTAGTTTCAGAGATATAGTGGTCACCGCAAAACGTATTTTTGAGAGGAGCTCCCGGAAATCAGTTGTAGCTCCTTACCAAATAAATATTTTTAATAATACTAAGTCTTAAAAACAGTTATAAGATACCATAATATGTGTACAAATTTTGAGATCAATAAATTCGCTTTTTGCCGAAGCGTTCTTACTATATATAACCCCTTAAAACCATCAAAGAATGAAACACCCTGTATTCAGGGTGCCACCGAGGCCGCAAAAATGCTGCACCACAAACTGCATTTTTACTATTATTTGGAGACATAATAAGAAGATTGTTAGGATTAAAAGGTGTTTTTTTATGTATCAATAATATGTTAGTTGATAGGGATTACCAATAAATTGTTGTAAATAAAGACAAAATATATGATCTATATATTATAGTAAAAATAATTTTGCAATACAAAATTTAATTTTTAGCGCATTTACAGTGTGTGCATGAAATCAGCTATGCCTACATATTTTTTTTAATTTCGAAAAAACATAAAAAAAAATATTTATGTATTATAACATTATTTATAGCTTTTATAACTTGTTGATGTCAATTATAAGTTGGGAATTTTTTAAATTTAAAAATTGTAGGACTTTAAATTAATCCTGGGATTTTAAAAGTACTGTTATGCTGAGCAATAAATCATCCAAATTATTTATCAGTTCTTATAAAAATAAATGTGTTATTACAACAATACTTTATCAATGTATTATCTAAAGAATTTGCACTATTAAGATTATTACAATATACTTGATGATTGAATTTGTTTATTTTATTTTATTTTTTCAATACCTTAAAGAGTCTTGTATTAAACCTAAGTTAACGTGACCTGCTTAATTCAATGCAATAAAAATACATACAAGAAAATGGTAAATTTCATTTAAAAAGAAAAACGCAATATGTACGTGGCGCACAAAACTGGAAAATCTGTCAACAGTGTCAGTATCTCTATTTATTTCCAGATGCCCAAAACATCTTAGAAACAAAACTTGGTAAATGTAGCTTTATCAGTTTTAAAGATATCTAAAGGTTGCGGTACATTTTACTATCACAGTATACCGGGCGTCAAAGAATTTATTGGCCAACCATAACTCCTAGAGTATTGGGCATATTCAAATCAGATTTAGTATAGGTAAATGGTAGGAAAGAGAAAAGTTTTAAAATATTTTTTAGTTTCCAATCACTTCCGGTTTAACAAAAATGGCTCCAATTTTGAATTTTCAAATGAGAATCCCAGTATACTTTAATGTTTTTTAGTTCCTGAGACAAATCTAAATAAGAATGTAATTTCTTAAAAGTTTTTAAACTTAGGCACTTGATTTTTAAAATCATTTTAAATAATACATCTAGGTGACTATAATTAAATGTACAGTGACGGAAATAAAATTTCGTACACTTTTAACATTTCATGTCAATTTTAAATATTTTGGTAAACTTGGCATTTTACCTTTTTCTCACCTAAATTAATATTCAATAAAATACATGACTCCAGAATAAATATATAGTTTATTTTATTCCAAATATTAAAGAAAAACAATAGCTTAATGTTTCAAAGCAGCACCATTTTTTTCCACTAATAAGTTTAAACGTGTGGGCATTGATGCAATCAGCATTATTTGTGCATGGTGAACATTGTAATTATTCCAGGTTTCTTCAATTTTATTCCACAAATCATCACTGTTTTGTGGATGGAAATCATTGTTCTTGTTAATTTCCTTTACGATATATCCCCAAACATTTTTGATAGGATAGATGTAAAGGCTTCTTGAGGGCCAAGGTAACAATGAAATGTTATTTTCCCAGTAGCCAGTCCGAAACTTTTCTTGCTGTATGAACTGGGCAGTTGTCATGCTGGTATATAAAATTTTCTTGGTCAAATATATTGTTTACCGATGGCAACATAACATTTTGGAGTATGTGGTTATAAGCTTAACTATTAAATCTTTCTCGAATACGGTGGCATATGCCTAGCCCTCTAAAGACATATACCCCCATTCATTAACAGAAAATCTTCCACTTGTTTTAACATGTTGAGTATATCTTTCTTCGTACCGTGTATTTTGCGACCTATACACTATAATCTGCCCGCTATAATAAGATTGAAAAATCTTCTTATCGGTGAATACTACCCTTTCCCAAAAATCCATACCTTGCGGTTAATATTCCAGTGCAAACTCCATTCTTTGCTCTTTACTCATATCGGTTAAAAATGGCTTTTTAGAGCTACACTGCTTCTCAATTCCGAATTTTTCTAATACAATTTCTTGCCGTTTTTACTGTCCCAGGAAAATTAGTTTGGTTGTGTGCTTCTACATCTGCCTGAAATGGATTTTTTCGCAAAAAATCTATCAGGTCATTATCTTGATTTTCGTTTGAAATTTTTCCTTCTACCACTTCCAGCCCTTCTCTCCAATGATCCTGTATTTTCCCATTTAGTTTGAGGCTTTGAATAGTGCTTCTTGGTTTCCCAACTTGCTGAGATATTCTTCCCAGAGAAACACCTTTTTCCAATAGAGTAATTACTCTCGCCTTCTAGTTCATCCATTTTCCAAAATTAAAAAAGTTAAATAATATAATTTTGAAATGTGTGACAGATAAGAATTTGTTAAGTAAGGTATATTTCTAGGTGATCCATGTACGCAAAAGCCAACAATCTCTAAAAATAATATTGTTTGACGAGTCTAAATATACGAATTTATTTAAGATTAGATTAAAACTAAGGACCTTATTAAAGGATCATGGTCACCGAGATGCATTATTAAACATGGCTTTTAAATAATCAACTGGTCATTTAAAAATGTTACATTATGATTTTGATTTTGAATTATTTCAAAACTTTAAAACTGGTAAAATATACAGGATGTTTTACTAAAAATTTATAACTAAAGCCATTTCTGATTAATCCGGAAGTAACTGATAAGTGAAAAATATGCGAAAACTCTTCTCTCTACCTATACCAAATCTCATTTTGACATGTCTAACGCTTTAGGAGTTATTGTTTGTCTTATAGATTCGTTAAAACCCGGTATTTGGTAGAAGTCTCATGTTTTACTTTTAACGCAAAAAACCCATAAGGTACTGCCTTTAGTGTAATTAAAGAAAATAGCGGAAGTTTTTAAACGAAAATTAAAACACTGTTGTTTTGTTCCAGCCTTCTTTTTATTTATTATTATTTTACATATTACTTTTAAAAACAATTATTAAGAAGTACTATTACTTATAAAGGTACGATTAACAAATAGTTATTGGCCTAATCCTAGTTTCAATATTTCAGTAAATTGTATGGTTTTTAATTGATAGTAGGAATCATTTAGGAAGTCTAAAAGTATTATTGTGATAAAATTATTTATATTTGTTTATGTTTTCGGCGGATTTTAGCATTTTATTTATTCTTTGTTGATTTTCTTTTTCGGAAATTGTGTATTTACTTTCATGAAAGATTTTTAACAAAAAGAAGCTTATTTTGAACCTACTTCGGAAAACTTACTTTTTGGAATAGTCCAGTATGAAACTCAATACGATTAAGAGATAAAATCTTTTTCTTTTTCAAACAAAACTGTCTGGACTATAAAAACTTTTTTAGCAATTCTGGGACGAACATTTTTTAGGTCCTAATTTTTGTTTTACTTGTTGATGTATTGTTTAAATTTATTCTAAATAAATATTATTTAAACTTAGCAAATAGTCGAAATATATTAAGATAAATACAGGGTGTTTCAAAAAATATAGACCATCGCTCGTGGGGTAATTCTATACTAATAAATATTTAAAAAAAGTTCTATGCACATGGGTCCGAAATCACATGGTTTCCGATATACAGAGAGTTAAAGTTTCAAATTTCAATCAAATATTACGTTATTTAAATGCAGGCTGTTTAATTGTAAATTAAGTAAGAAGTCCTTTACCCAATTTTGTTGTAATTTGGTAATGTGTCTTTATTTTATCAAGGTGCTAAATTAGCATAAATTTAATTAAATTTAATAAGTCCAGTGGCATCCCGAGCAACACCTGAATAAATATTTTTAACAAAAAGAAATACGCCACGATTTTTTCTTTAGATTATGCAGATTAAAATACAAGTCCTGTCTTTTAAGTTTCTTTGTTTAGTTTAAAAATTTTTAAAAAAATTGCGTTATTCCTAGAATATTAAAGAAATATTGCAAGATGTTGTTCATTTAAAAATTAGATTTTATAATTTTTTATCAGCAATTATGTAACTACAACAACAAATACCTGATAAAACAAGGATGTGATATTTTTATAGCTCTTTTTTTTTCATGGTGATATTGGGGATAAAATACAGGGTAAGAAAAAGTTTATATATTTTATTTACGCGCCCTTTATATAATATAACCATTAAAAAAATATTTAAAAGACCTATAAGAAAATACCACTTTACGGATATCTAACTTTATTAGTATTGGAAATATGGCTTTCCAAATCGGGTCTTTAGGTAATTTTTAAAGTACCGCCATTTTTTAGTAGATGAGCGGTTATCTTACTAAAGTCTTTATTATTATTTTTTAAATACCGAAAAATTGAAATATATCCTATGATGCATGTACGTATGCATCACAAGTTGTTCTGTAAAAGCTTAAGTAAGATTTTAAAAAAAAATTAACCATAGGAGTTAGTCAATATCTCAGTTAAGCAGATATCCAACTTTGAGGCTCTATAACTCCATCAAAACTAAAGGTGACCGCGCATTGTGCGCTTGAGAACATTTAATTAGGAAGTCAACAACATTAAAATTAAAAAAAAAAAAAACTAAAACCACTTTCCATTAGGATTGAGCAGGTTTAAAAAATGTAAATATTATTTTGCTTTTGTTATTACTTTAAAATATATAATTATTTCAAATTAAAATGTGTTAATTTCTTTATAAAAAAATTAGGAACAACAATATTGAACCATATAAATAAAAAGAAGGAAATGCTTATACTTATAAAATTTAAAGTAAATGATATTTCTTATAAGTGTAAGCAAATGCTTTTGATATAAAAAAATATAGCAAAAGCATTTGCTTTTACTTTTTACTTCAAATTTCATAAGTATAAACATTTTCTTTTTTTTTATTTATATGGCCATGATCTTTCAGCCATTTGTATTACATTTTTAAAACTATTTACCCTTTTGACAGGTAAACTGTTTATAATATACCATATTAATAAAAATTAAAGAATTGTATATTTAATTAAATTCTAAAAAATATTTAATTGTAATTTAAAATCATATGCGTGTGTAAGTCCCCTAAAGTATTTTCATGTAAATACTTAAATTATTTACATACCATAACTATCATTTTCATACTATTAATAAAAATGCACATTGTTTAATAATTTTTCTTGCTCTTTAATTCTTATGTATGCACATATAATAATAGCAGTATTGAAATTCATTTTCCAGATATCTAATAAAAAGAATATATATGTAATATTTTCTAATGAAAATATCGTTTTTTTTAATATCAAATCTCACACACATAATTAAAAAATTGATTTTTTTAGAACTTGCTGAATTATTTGAAATAAACTTAGAAAAAACAAGTAAATTGCAGAATATATTATAATTTACTTAATTATTTTTAACAAAAAAATTAATTTACCTTTACAGTTCCATTTAGAAGAAAACTGGCATATTTTTTACTTTTGCCGTACTTCTAAAGGAATTCAAGATACCCAATTAATGTATTTTAGTTTGTAGAATTTAAAATTGTACCTAGAAAACAGTTGCATGAAAAACAAATGACTTACGCCGTAAATGATGCGTTTTTTAACTGGAACACCCTATTTATTATTCCATTTTTTGATTTTATACTTAATTCCAAGTATTTTTTAATGAAGGTACTAAGTGTTTATCTTTAACTGTTTTTGTATTATTGACGATTTAAAAGTCCTATTTTAGGCTTAGGTACATTATTTAATTAAACATTATAATAAAAAATAAAGGCAATGCAGGTCATATTTCAAAGTCTTTGAAATTTTTACCTACTGGTAGCTTTTATATTGGTGTTTCATAATGCATTATTTTTTTGATGAAAAACTAAAGGTAGTAATGCTATATTAAAAGTGTCAGAAAATGCCGGTGAAACAAAAAAAATTATGAAAAACTGAAATAAAATCTACTAATAGGTAAAAACTTCAATGACTTTAAAGTATCAGGTACCACCTGCGCTACCTGCATTTTTTATTGATATACTCATTCAATTAAATAATATAAGCCAAAAATATGACCGATTAAGCATCAATAACTAAAAACAGTTTAGGATACACATATAGTACTTACCTCCATTAAAAAATTGAATTGACCATAGAATCCAAAAAGTTTATAATAAAAACGTGTTTCATTTATTTACTATTTAGGGCCTAAGCACAGCCTTCTTAAACTCTGAGCCGTGAAGTAAGAAAGGCAACGTTGCAAACAACACTGTACAGTAGGAATATTGAATGAGTTCCTAATAGATTACATGCTAAATATAATTAATTTTTAAGTGTTTTAAAAAAATATAGGTATTCATTTTTTTAGGATATTTTAGACAACATATAGGTCTAATTTTAAATACTATAATTGCCCTAAAAGCAATAATGTGTCTGCAAAACTTATCAGGAACTTTTCTGCCTTATACAAATTTGTTGGTAAGGATTTAAAATTTCAAATTGTTATGATGTTTTCTACCCCGCTTTATGCATTTTTTGCGAACAGACAAATGTAGCTTTTTAAAGTTAACTAAACATTTATTATTTAGAAATACTTGCAATACTTAAAATGAATTGAAAGCATGTGTGTTTAGTTATAAATATAAAAGCTTAATAATATAGCGTTTTACATAAGATGCGCTTTAAAATAACAAACGCTTTAAATTAGGTTTTCCACTATATTTACCCTAAAACCACCTTAGGTAAATAACTTTCAGAATATCTATATAAATAATATTTTTTGGCGGACTTACCAGGATATTTATGCGCATTAGTTGATATACTTAGTTCTTAAGATATTGCTTGGGGTAAAAAATTGTTTTTGGTGCACTATAAACACTATTGATATCAAATAAAACCAATTTTTTAAAAACAGACTTTTTAATTAGTAGCCCGTAAAATATATTTGTCCATTTACCGTATAGGTACTACTTTTACTTTTAATAAAAAAACACTTATCCGGTCAATAGCGTACAACCAGGCTTTCCTAATTTCATCATTTATGGGGAAATAAAATGTTGTTTGATAACCCTCTGTTTTAATATAACTTGGGTAATTCGTTTTGCAGCCCGAAACGCAACACGTTCGTGCCATAATGTATGCCGTACGCTCCAACTATACGCGCACATTTAAACGTAAAAACAACGATTGACATATTGCCACTGGTCCTATTTTTTAAATATAACAATTAATTACTTATTTTTTCTTTATATAATA
Source organism: Listronotus bonariensis (assembly GCA_014170235.1). NCBI lineage: Eukaryota > Metazoa > Arthropoda > Insecta > Coleoptera > Curculionidae > Listronotus > Listronotus bonariensis. Next base: position 55,725 of record JACEGR010003640.1, on the reverse strand, counting down.
AATACACACTACGATTTAACTTTTAAAAACAGAAAAAACCTTTTAAGCAATCGTTTAAACTGGTTTCTGTTTACTTCTAAACATTACTTGACATTCCTACTGTGCTGTGTTGCCAGATTTCTCCTTCACGGCTTAGAATTTAGGAAGGCTGTGGCCTAAGATTTTTGTGCAATTATTTTTTATTACGGTTTTTAAATTCTCCGAGCTAAAATACATCGATTGTCTCTCTTAAATTTCTTAAAAAATACTGGAATAAGAAAGAACACATTCCGGTTTTTCTCTTAAATGGAATACCCTGTACAAAGAGATATGGAAATATATATCTTTATAAAAGTAAATACCTTAATGATATAAAATAGCCAGAAGTAATCTGTCTAAGGTTATAAATCCGCCACAAACATATAAATCTTATAGCGAAAATAATCGGGAACAAGTTTGGAATTGGAGCAAAAATGGTGCATACGGATTGGTCGGAGAGAAGTTACCTCTCTTTTCCAACCAATCAAAACGATCCAATGTCATTCCAGTGTCAAACTAGTTTCCAATGGTTTTCGCTATTACTTACCTACTACAGAAATTTCTCTCAATACATTAAAAGTTTGGAATGATAAATAAAACTTATTGACTACAAATGTGTAAATGTGTAAGTCGAGAAAAGATATGTCTAATAGATATTAGGATAATTAACAATAATATATCAAATAAGAAACCATAGGGTACAACTTTTTAATTAAATCAGGTATATTTAAAAATTTAAATTAATTACAGAAATAAAAATCCACCTTATTGGTCATCGGGAATTTACTTTTTTTCAATTTCTTCTCCTTTCCTTAGGTAATTGATAATCTGCAAAAAAAAAAAGAACTTAGTAAGTAAGAATCATAACTTAGAATCTGATACATATACCGAGTGTCCACTAATCAATGATAAACAGAAAAACCACAGATCCATAATGCCAAAATATTAGGATTTAACCAAACATAAGTATGTTCCAAAGTTGTGAATAAGAAAGATACAGGAAGCAAAAAGTAAAAAAAATATATATTTGTAATCTATTTTTATGTTTGGATTTTCATTAATCAAATAGTGTATTAAATTTTTTTAAAAATTTACATAAAAGATTTGAGTTCTGGTACACCGGAATATGTATTTAGTTGCTAATTAGTTGCCAAATGGACGATTTTGTTGCTCAAACCGATCGTAAGGAACCGTTAACAGTTTCAGCTTTTCCTTAACTTAGCATAAATATACGCTAAAAGACACAGGTGTAATACATTTATTAAACCTTAGTCGATTTGTTTCTTATTTTTGCTGCAGATAGAAAAAAAAAGAAATATTTTTAAATTTTGACAAAATTATTGGGTACTGTTTATGCTAGCTTTACACTCGATTTTTCCATGTCAAATTCAATCTAAAAATTTGTTTGCTGCTCACGAAACTGTTTGTCACAGTGTAAAGTCAGCAATAAAATAAAAACCTGAAGTCGGGAAGATTGGAAATAGGTTAACTTACAAAATGGGCACTCCTTCTTTACACCCGAATTTTCAAGGTAAAAAATCAGTTTTAAAATGTGTTGCCGCTGACGAAACTTTTACCATAGTACAAAGGAGTCAGCAACAAAATTAGAAACTAAAAGTCGAAAAAGATTGGAGTGTTTTTTCCGACTTTTGGTTTTTATTTTGTTGCTGACTTTATACAGTTAAATAAACGGTTTTGTGAGCAGCAACAAATTTTCCTAATTAAGTTATGTCCGAAAAAATCTGGTGTAAAGCCGCCGTCTCCATTTTTTATCTCTGTGCAATCCACGAAGGCTAAAAGCAAGCCCGTAGATGGGAGAGCAAGCCTAATTACTAATGTATCGTGATTATCCTTTTCGACTTCCGGTTTTTATTTTGTTGCTGAAAACAGTGTGACAAATGTCGTGAGCTGCAAAAATTTTGGGATTCACTTTTACCTGTAAATATCGGGTTCAAAGCTAGCAAAAACAGTGATAATTTTGCTAAAATTAAAAAATCGTTATTTTTTTCTGCAGCCAAAATACGAGAACATATGAACTTACCTTTAAATGTATTGCACCTTTTTAGCGTGTATCCATGCTAACTCTATTTTTGTGCTCCTCTAGATGTAATGATGCGCATAAATATTGAACACCTGTGTATTTTGTATAAAAAAGTTATACTCTGTAAAAATTATTCTAAAGAACTTTCGAGATACAAACCACGAAAGCTTAGGAGCCTAAATACTAACGTACCGTGGGTGTCTTAAGCAAGGTAAGAGGGAGTTTGTTGACACGGGACTTATGAATACTTGAAGATTTTGGGGGAAGGAAAGACCTCCGCGGGCAGCAGGTTCCACATTCTAGAAACTCTAGAGATAAATGAACGAACAAAGTGAGAAGGTCGGGACCTGTCCAGTCGGACCGTATAGGGATGCATACGCGCGGCACCACTGAGTTTCCTGTTGGAACCGTGAGTGGAGTTACTATACTGCACAATTCTTCGGAGCAGAAGCCATGGAAGTACATATAAAAAGCGATAAATCATCCACAGCCTGACGATGGGCAAGAGAGGGAAGCCTTTCGTAAGTGAGGGATCATTAATGAGACGAATAGCTCTTCTTTGAATGGAATCAAGAATGCTTAGGGTTGTGGGGAAGCCATGCCCCAGATACACTACTTTTCGGATAGTAAGTATCTCCAACCGTTTTAAGTGAAAAACAAACAGTTTTTACTTAAAAACGGTTGAAGATAGTTACCATCCGATATGTCGTGTATCAGTTAAAAATAAACGCAATAGAAGTCCAATAAAGAAGTATTATTAATTTGCGTTTAAGTTGCCTGTAGTTGGAGCGCTTCGAGTAACGTCAGGCCTGTAAGACTAGATATTTGTATAGTGATGAGTCATAGCATGCTTGATACTGAGAATCATCACCTGTCAAGCATCAACACTGCACATCAACACCATGTATATTTTTAACTTTGGAATATAAAATTAATGCTTAAATACTATATTTTGGAGTAAAATTGACAGATGAAAACGTCCAAATGGCGGCTACCACTTTTTTAAAGCTCCTGACGAGTACTTTATAACCCCAGAATATAAAGTCAACATCTTTACCCAATACAAAATAGCAGCACTTTAAAATTACCTAAATACTTTATTTGGATGGCCGTATTTCAGAAACTAATAAAGTTATATGGACCTAATGCAGTGTTTTCTTAACGCACTTTAAAGAATATTTTTAAAGGTGTTACTGGTGATAATATACAGGGTGGAGAAAAGTATATATTTTTTTAATGAGGCACCCTGTATATTATATTACCAATTACAAAATCCTAAAAGAGCTTTAAGAAAATACCACATTAGGTACATCTTACTTTATTAGTTTTAAAAATATGGCCATTCAAATCAGGTATTTGGATAATTTTTAAAATACCGCCATTTTGTATTACGTAAAGGTATTGACTTTATATTTTAGGGTTATAAAGTACTCGTCAGGAGCTTTAAAATGATGTGCCACAAGACCCCCTTTCCATTTAACTTTTTTCCAAGATGGCGTCTAACCGCCATCTTGAAATTTTTATTTGTCAATTTTACTCTTAAATATAGTATTTCTGCATCAATTTCATATTCCAAAGTTTAACTTTTTATATTTGTTGGTAAAAAAATAAAAGGGGACATTAAAGATATGCACTGTATACCACAACATTTAGTTAGCCTGGCAGGTACTTGTGCTCATCGAAAACCCTTGTCAATTTGTTTTTTCAAACCTTACTATGAATGAACTAAATCCTAGAAAAAATTTAACCTTACAGCGCAAAGTTATTTTTAATTTTTATTTTTAACTTTCAAAAATATACAGGGTGATGATGTACAGGGCTGCTGCTTGCCAGGTGATGATTTTCGTACTTAGCATGCGATGACTTATCACTATAAAAATTTCAGCCTTACAGGCAAAACGTTACTTGAAGAGTTCACTAGCTCTGGGAATATTGGTGAGAAAATTATAACAAAAATATTTTCAAAAATTTTAGAAATTAAAAATCAAATTATTTAGGGCTTAACGCTTTATCTAGCTGTGAAAAATTAATGAGTAAAAAAGAGTTCAGAGTATTTTTCCTAAATCAGAGAGGCTTTCCAGTGACGCAAATAGAGCGCTTCCGAGTAGCTCAGGAGCATTTCTGTTCTACTTTATGGCGTTCCAGTGACGGAAAGTGTTATGCACCTGAACTACTCCGTTTTTCTTCCCCTTGCCCTCATGCACCAACCCCTCTTTTTTTGTGCTTCAAACGTGTTTTTTTATGATTAAGGGTGGATTTTATAAAATTATTTATTTAAAATTGAATTAGATATTAAAAAGAGATTATTATTATAAAGCCAAGAAAGGTTAAAAACAACGAAATTTTAAAATTTGTTAAAGTATCTCCCTTTCCTTGTCTAAGGATGCGTTCCAGTGACTAACTTTTAGAGCAGTTCAAGAGCTTCAAGCCCTGGAGCGTGACGCACAAAATTTTCGTCACTGGAAAGCTACCCAGATTGCTGCAGGAAACCACTTTTAAGATGAACGACTGGGGCAAAAAGTAAATCACATTAATTGGCTACGCTTTTTTCGTTTAGAAAGTATTTATTTCCAATTGACCAGATAGGTTTTACTTTTATTATATCCCCATGTAATTAATTAAAACGCGAGATTTTGGGGGCACGTGTTGTTTGTTTTAGGCATAGTTTAGCCACATTTGTTTTTTACTCTTACATTGATCTTATAACTTAACAGGTATTTTTAAAATAAATAACATTTAATTTGGTTTTTGAAACTAATTTTAAATATAAGATTTTACATAATTTATTTTTATATGATTTAATAACACAGGCCAACAAAAAAATGTTTGTAAAAACTTTTTAATTTAATTTACCAATATCCTATATATGTGTTTTAGTGCTGACGGCCTATTCAATAAACACTTGGACTAAATATTTGTAAAATCGAAAGAAGACAAGAGATAGGTATTAGCTTGGGTTGTAACTATTATCTATCTATCTATCTATCTATCTATCTATCTATCTATCTATCTATCTATCTATCTATCTATCTATTTATCTATCTATGTAACGGAATCTTTGAGCCTCAACTTTTACCAACTTCCAGCGATTCAATTTCTTTGAAACTTTGCACACGTATCAAGGACCGATGACAATGCAATAATTTAAAAACAGTATCCCGTTATCCTGGTTAGGACCGCCAGGATAAATAAATTCCTTTTACAGATCCTCTGTGCTCTTGACAAAATGGCGAAGGAATTTTTAGTGAATAAACTAGAGCATTTATTTTTAAAAACTAATTGATATATCGAACTAAAAATGAAAATAAATAATAGTTTAAAAAACTAAAAACACGCTTTTATATAAACTCGAACTAAAAATTAGAAAATAATTTTTAATTACAAAGAGTTTGTCACTTCAGAATAAAAGCGTGGGGTGCTTATTATATTAAATGTTATAATTATTCTATTTGCAAATATCTATGAGGAAAAGTTATGAAAAAAATAGTAAATGCACCCCCACGCTTTTACTCTGAAGTGACAAACTCTTTGTAATTAAAATTATTTTCTAATTTTTAGTTCGGTTGTATAAAAGCGTGCTTTTGTAGTTTTTAAACTATTATTTATTTAACCTCTATATGTTCTTCTATTCGCTTTTTTTAAAAGCCCTATGGGTATCTAGTTACAAACCGTGTCGAATATGGTGGGCCACCCTGTATTGAAACGTAAAAGATTGGTGGGTGATACGATTTCTTTGTGTGTGTTTTTTTGGAGTCAGCATACCAAATCATCCAAAAATTAGCTACCATTGTTAAAAAAACTTTTTTTCATTGGCCTGTGTAATTATTTTAGCAATTTGGTACAAAAAATAAAAAAGTCAAACAAACCAAGGAGTCATGGGAAAACTCGGTTAAAAAAAGGTAAATGTCTATTTTATTGCCCAAAATCAGTAATCAATACAAAATATTGCTTCTAGCATCTAGAATACATATCAGACAGAATGCAGAACGCCGTAGTACATCGTTGATGAATGGTGCAAACAGGAGGGACTTTTAGTCAACCCTTATAAGACAATAAACGCCCCTTTTACAAAAAAGGACACTGGAAGGATTTAGACAACCCAGGCTTAACGGAGTGGAACTCCGCTTTTTCAAAAGAGGTCAAATATTTCGGAGTCACCTTTGACCAAAAATTGACCTGAGGACCACACTTAAGCAAAGTCACTTAGAAGGCAAAAATTACCCTGGGTAAATGCCGAAGACTTTGCGGGAAAAATTGGGGACTTATCCCGAAGATGAACCTGTGGATGTACAAAATGGTTCTTAGACCAATGATAACCTACGGTTCAATTGCCTGAAGTGCAAAAACGCTACAAAAGACGGCGACAAGGCAATTACAAAGTATACAAAGACTTGCTTGTGTATGTATTACGGGGGCCATAAAAACGACCCCTACTGCAGCTCTGGAAGTGTAGCTTCACCTACCACCACTTCACATATTCATACAAGGTGAAGTGAAAGCGGTACAATACCATCTTATATTAGGCCAGAGTCCTATCATAAGATAGGAAAGGGACATACAATAGAGATTCAAGGAGAACCAAGAAGTCAACTCACTGTGTTAAAGACTTAGGACAAGATGGTACCAAGCTACTGGCTTAACAAAGGTTTTCAAACAACTATACCAGATAGAAAGGACTGGGAGGCAGAATTTCCCGTTAAAGCTGATCGTATGTGGTATACAGATGGCTCAATGGTATTTATGGAGACAAACCGAGTATGAAAATAAACATCGATCTCGGACAACACCCTACTGTGTTCCAGGCGGAAATTGTAGCCATAGAACAATGTGCTAGGGAAATCACCAGAAGTAGTAAAATGGGTAAAACCATAGAAATTTATTGGGACAGCTAGGCAGCCATTAGGGCGATCAGTTCATGCAAGATTAGCTCTAAGCTAGTGCAGAACTGCATTGCCACCCTGGAAGAGGTGGGTGCGTTCAACAAGCTAACTATTGTCTGTGTACCAGGACATGAGGGCAACCAGGGCAATAAGGAAGCCGATAAAATGGCAAAGGAGAGTGCAGGCAGGGCAATGGTAGGTCCCGGAGCCCTAGTGTGATATTCCGTCATACCAAGTAAGGTTATCTATTAGATCATGGATTATAAGGGAATCCCAAGACTGGTGGATAAGAACACCAGGAGAGTGTCAGGCGAAAAAATTCATAAAAGCATACTCGCCGGAGTTAACGAAATACCTTCTGAATTACAACCGGAAGGCGGTAAGAATTATAGTGGGTTAACTAACAGGATATTGCAGACTGAAGAGACACCTGGAAATAATAGGCCTGACAGAAGAACACCCATGCAGGTTCTGCCAGGAAGAGGAAGAAACCGCAGAACACATATGATGCTACTGTAAAGCTATTTGTCGTCTGCGGTTTGCAGGGCTGCGTGAGGAAAAACCTAAAGCGGCAAAATTTACAAAGGAGCAATATATAAAATTGTGGATTCTGAATAAAAAGACCGACTTGGATAGTCAGCTCTAACATTGGGATGGAGGATACACAATAAACCTGAGCAGGTTGCAGTGTTAGAGAATTAGAGGATTACAATTCACCTCCAAGCTGTCTTTGTGTCTCCCTCGTGTCGCAGTGAACAGAGCCTTGATCGTCGAAGCCAGAAGTCGCCGGCTCGATTCCCAGCGAGGGGGAGACATATTTAGGTAGTAGTTATTTAAAAATAACGTCCGTGATGGCACTACCCCGTTGTCTAAAAGATGCTGTAAAATGAAAAATTGTATGTTTCAGTGCTTGGACAACGTTGACGAAACAGGGAATGGGTTAAACATCTAATAACCCGACACCTACGGTACTCTGGTAAGCTAATCTAATCTAATCTAATCTAATTTAATCTAATCTAATCTAATCTATTCTTAATTACACCTACCCAGTCTCTGACAAATTTGTTCATTTCTTCATATTGCTCAGGACTAAACTTGCTATATCTGAAAGGTCTTGATGGAAATCCGACACTTGGTGGTGCGCTTCTTGGTCCTAAAAAGTTAATACCAAAATGTATCATTCGTGTTGTTCTATTAAAAACAGGGTGTTCAAGAATATGTGGTCAATTTCTCGGATTCATATAGAACACGTGAAAATAATGTGACAAGTTTCTATATTTTTTTTACCTAAAGCCACTCTTTACAGAGACATGTGCCCTTAGAGGACACCGCTGGAAATGGGTTTTTCTTGAATAACTTTTATAGTACTTGGTGTAATTAAATATTTTTTTAATATGATAAATACCAGTTAGGACTCGTTAAAATAGTACCCTTGTACATTTGCCTTCATAAGTTCGCCAGGGGCGGACTAACCCTTACACAATAAGTGTTAATAAAGAAATGAAATAAGTATTTTTCGGTAGCCTAAATCCTTAGCTAAAAAAGTACTCCTGTGGGATGTTAATATATTTAGGAGTTTTTGACAAAAACAAGTTTTGTTTAGTAGGGACATTTAAAATCAATAGGTTATTCTGTTGCAAACGGTACTAAAAAACTTTTAAAAAGATTGATTTCCAATTTTTACGAAACCTATAAATACTGGTACAGTATTGTGAAGGGTCCCATAATCTTCGATAATTAAAGACAGAGAATACATAAAATAAGAGGGAGCCTATGTCGAACCGACAAACAAAATTATTAATTTCAGCCCTATTTTATCAAAATGTTGTTTTCTTAAAAACGCTTAACGTTATCAATATCGGACAGCAGTACCTATTTTTAGCTAAGGGTTTAGGCTATTTAGGAATCATATTTTTATTTCTCTATTATACAGGGTGTAATAATAATTAGTACTATTGTGTAAGGGTTAGTCTGCCCTTGGCGAACTAAGGAAGGGAAATGTTTTACAAGGCTTATTTTTACAACTTATATTTATCATATTACAAAATTATTTTATTATACCAAAGACAATTTTAGTTTCACTATAGACTCCCAGAACAATGCTAAATTTTTGGTCATCAGTTTGGACGTTGGCTTAGCTGAATTTATGAAGCAGCAAATTATACGTACTGTTCACGTGTGTACTCGATGGATACCCGCTTCATAAATTCCACGAAGCGAGCGTCCATGCTGATGACCAAAAATTTAGCATTGTTCTGAGTGTCCATAGTAAAACTAAAATTGTCTTTGATTATACCAAGTGATATAAAAGTTATTCAAGAAAACCCGATTTTTAGTGGCGTCTTTTAAGGGCACATATTTCAGAAAAGAGGGACTTTAGGAAAATATTTTATATGAACTTGTCACATTATTTTCATGTGTTTTATATGAATCCAAGAGATTGCCAACAATATTTTTGAACACCCTGTATACAGGGTGTCCTACAAGATCTGTACAAAATGATACCACAAATTCCTTGGACCAAAGTACAACGATCTATTGCAATTTACCTTAGTCGAAAGGTTGCTGGTTTGCAAGATACAGGGTGTCAAATTTTCCATCTATTTGTTAATTTGAACACCCTGTATCTCACAAACGCTCAACTTTAAACTAAGAAAATGGTTTTAAATCGTTGTATTTAAGCGTAAGGAATTTGCAGTATAATTGTGCAGACCTTTTAGAAACCCCGGATACCCTAGATAAAGCGTAAGGAAATGAGAAAGAAATGTGTATGTAAAATAAAACTTTTAATCTAAACTATCTCAGAATCGATTACTGGTAGCGATATTTTTAAGTATACCCTTTGGTGATAAAAAATATAGGAAAAAAATATCCACTAGGATCATAATATACGAAGGCAGTAAAAAGTACTACATTTAACATCAAAAATGTAAGTACCTTTTAATTTCTTATCTCAAAATAAAACCCTTATACCAAATTCTGTAAAAAAATGCAATAACAAATCAAATATTTAAAAACATCTAAAATAAAATAATAACTTTACCACCCTGTATCTCGCCAACGAGTAACTTTTCGACTAAGGTAAATTGCATTAAATCGATGTATTTATTTCCAAGAAATCTATGGTCGCACTTTGTACAAACCTTTTACAGACACCTTGTTTTTAAAACAAAAATGGTTACCCGATATAAACCAATTATTTTTTTACGAAAAAAACTGTTCGAACGACTTATTCAAAGTTAATAGTATCCCTTAATAGTAGAAAAGGTAGAGCTAAATTTAAAAAAGTCGTTTTAAACCGACTGAAAATTCTGTAAATTACAATTTATTTTTTAAAACTGTGAGCGTCAGCTGCCTAAGTAGCGGTGAAGTTAGAGATCGCAGCAAATGAAATTTGTTAAAAAAAAATAGACTTTTAAGTAGTTTCATACCGTGGAAAAATTTAGAAAACAGTTTTTCAAATAATTTTTAACTAAAAAATAATAAAAGGAAAGGTTGTGTTCATGAAATTATAGGAAGTAGAAATAAAAGTGTCGTATTAAATAAAAAACGTAGAAGAGCGCTTTCGGTAGAAACCATTATTAGTGCTACTTGTCAACAAAGAGAAGTCATAGCTCTAAAGTGAATAAATCAGTCAAAGTTTGGGTAAGTAAATGACTGTTTTTTAGCTTAAGCTAAGCTTTAAGCCCAACTTTGTGGTATAGTTTTAAAATGAAAGTCAATGAAAAAAATATATTAATGCCAATGAATTTTGCGGAAGAATTCCTAAAACTTTCCTATTTACATTTTTTTTCTATCTTTAATATCAAGCTAGTTACAAGTGCCTGGCCAAATTAACAAAATTTGAAAAACACTCTGTATATCCAAAACTAATCAAGTTAGCCATGATTTACTTTTACTACTTAATTTGTTTCAAATATCCAAATCGAGATTGTGCAATCAGGTTTGTTTTATCTCTTTAGTTTTCCTGTACCACTGAATTTGGTACTTGCACAAGTAAATATATACCGGGTGATGCATCGCCGGACGGGACATAGGAAATCTCATGTAATTTTTAATGGGGTCAATTATTGGCTCCCCTAATTATTTTAGAGAAAAATTCTATTAAAATTGGCCAGCCAGGTCTCCCGATATTTCGCCAAATAACTTTTTCCTCTGGGGCCGTTTAAAAGCATTATATACAAGGATAAAAATTACTCTAATCTAGATGAGTTAAAAAATGCTATTTCCGCAGAATGCAATAAAATTTCAATTTACCAGTTGGCCAATGTAAGAAGACAATTTTATGAACGTCTGGGTTGTTGTCTAGCAGTCAATGAGGAATATTTAAAAATTGTCTTAAATCTTAAGTTTATTTTCAACATATTAATTATTGTAATAATATTAATAATTTATTAAAGCATGTAAATATTATATATGTCATAGATTCTTGAAATTTGTTACTCTAGTTTAGTTTAACTTAACTTAATTCGTTTGTATAAATACATCTTTAATCTTTTCACTGTACCAATTTTTGATAATAATAAAGCACTAAATTTCAAAATGACAACGTAATGTCATGCTAACTGGTATTTTTATTGTTGTTCATAAATATGAGGCGATATAAATGTAACTATTTTTAAAAATATATTAGTATCTAACTAGCAAACGGGTTAACCGAAAAATCTAAAGTTTTTACCATGTACGTAGATTTACATGCTCTTCAATAAACTAAAATAATTAAGGGAGCCAATAATTGACCACATTAAAAATTACATGGGATTTCCTATGGTACCCGCCGACGATGCATCACCCGGTATATATATATATATATATATATATATATATATATATATATATATATATATATATATATATATATATATATATATATATAAAGAAAGATAAATAAAATAAAATAAGATAAATAAATTATATATATATATATATATATATATATATATATATATATATATATATATATATATATATATAGTTACTTGCTTTAATAACTTGCTTAAGGTACTTGACACGTGTAAAGCCGGAATAACGCATATTCATTTTTTTCCGAGTAGGCAGTAAAATAACACTGTAATTTTTTTATTTAAGCAGTACAAATGCTCTTTTAAAGCCTTTTAAATGTCATAAACCACCCTTTATTTAATATTATTAAAAAAATATACATTTATAAAATCTCATTTCCTGCTTTATCTTTTCTCTTGCGTTAATCAATAATTTATTATTAAACATTCTATACCTGTGTGTAATTAAATGTTAACTTTGTAAAGGGTGTTCGATGCTTTTATATTTTATATCAAATGGCAGGACAGCAAAACTGCATTGCTAGCAGACTTCTGCTTATAAAAATAGATAATTATAATACAGGTTATTGTATGATATCGCATAATTAAATGGTAATCAAGGGAATTTATTTATATTAGTTTCTGAACCAAAATTGTTAACGATTAAAATTCTATGTGCGTTTCAGATAATATTATGGAAATATTAATAATACCTATATTAATATTAAAGGTATCCGAGGTGCACGCGGTTTTTTTGGAAAATTAGAAATAAAAGGGTATGTATTGTTTAGATTTTATTTTTATTTAATATTTTTATAAAAATTAATTGTCAAAATGAAGTAAAACATGAGTGTCGGATAAAAAAATTCTATTAAAAAAGTATGGACAAATGTCGAAACTAAAATCCCATTAAAAACTTGAATGTGAAAAAGGTGAGCCAACTTACAACATACAAATAATGGAGATCGAAATGAGTACTAAATTCTGTACAAAATCCAAATATGTATTTATAGAAACAAAATAACATTATGAACAATAAACAAATAACTTTTAAAATGACTGATGTAACTTATTAAAATATTTTTTTAAATTCTGATAAAAACTGGCCAAGTCAAATTTAATCTATTTTAGGATCTCACATTTTTAACTAACAGCAATTGTTATAGGTATCCAATAACACAAAGAAATGGAGTATAAGGCTTTCGCGGTCATCTTCTGCTAAACCTATAGTTTTGGGTTATTCGCCTTCGTCGAAGATTTTGTTTCCTTGACGTTCCGCCAGCGTGAGTGGTTGGCATCTTCAGAAGGTTCTTGGTAGACTACTTGCGTACTATCGTGACCGACTCTTTGTTTGACCTCCGGACAGCGTGGACGTACGTAGAGGACTACAAAGTTCTTCCCGGAGTGGCGGTTAGAGGTGCCGTACGAACGTTTTTTACCTTCGGGGATCAAGGAAAGATTCACGCTAAATTGATGGCATTTTTCTTCTGGATCTAAGCGCTGTGAGCGAAGATTCCTATAAGCTGATGGTATCCTGTTTGGTGGTGAACACGAGGTATTTCTCAAATGGCGGGAAATAGATGGGCGTGCCATGGGAACTGTCAGTAGTAAAAGTGAAGGTTATACGTAACACCAGTAGCAGGTCTTGGTTTGACAGCCGACAATTTATGCATTGCATCGATTGTAGAATTATTTTCGTTTTCTTTTGAAATTTCTGTAAGCTACGAGCTCGATTATCCAGATTTTTCGCCGACGAAGCCCTGGAAATCATAGTCCGGAAGGGGAGAGTGGTGGATTGGATCTGAAGGGACCAAAACCAAGAAAAAATAGAGAGAGACATACTATCATGACCAGGGTCGTATTAACTGTTTAAGGCGCCCTAGGCTAGAATTCCCGGAGCGCCTATTTTCCATGAAAAAAAAATTTGAAGACCAAAAAAAAAAGGTGTCCTTTTTCCGTAGCGCCTATTTTAAGTGCAAAAAGGTCATTCCCTCCTTTTCACGCCTATTTGCCTATTTCATTCCAAAGCACCTTATTCACCATAAATCCTCACTCAACCTAAAAAAAAAAAAATCCCTGTCTAGCGCCTATTACTCCCCTGTCTGGCGCCTATTTTTTCATGGCGCCCTAGGCTGTAGCCTAGTCAGCCTAATGAATAATACGGCCCTGATCGTGGCGACTGGCGAAACGTCAAGGATACAAAATCTTCGACAACGGCCGAATAGCCCAAAAATATAAATTTAGCAAGAAATTTAGTGTTTTAAATTTGTCCATAATGTTATTTTGTTCCTATAAATACAAATTTTGATTTTATACAGAACTTGGCACTCATTTAGATCTCCATTCTTTTGCGGCAAAGCCCACAGCCAAGCTTAATTTTAGTTATGAACTTACCTTTTTCACATTTATGTTATTGGTGGGATATCATTACTTTTTGCACAGAAAAGTTGGCAAGTATTTAATATTTTTGTAGGCGATTCCGCTGCATAGATTTATTTTTATGCTATTGTCTACATTTTCTTAAATGTTTAAAATAACAGTGCGCATTCATATCTGTTACCCTTTAAAGCTTCCGGTTTAAGCTTAAATTAGCCAAGTTCGGGCAATATAACGATCTTGTTAGCGGATGTTTATTAGCGCGTGTTATAAAATTTTTGTGTGTGGATTCCTCTAATCGTCCCATATAACATTTTGTGCCGGCGTTGTACATTTAATTTACTGGCATTGCCAACACTCTTTAATGGCAAGGCATTGGCAAAAGGGTATCAAAAAGACGAGAAAGTGGGCAATTGGCCGTTATTAGGCCACGTGTTGCAGATGGCATCCGTCATTAATAAGTTATTGGCAAAAAATGCGTTTAAGATGATGGCATCCATCATTAATAAGTTATTGGCAAAAAGATAACAAAAGACATGAAAGTGGGCAAATGCAGATACTCCCAAGCAGCAAGCTGACGTCTTATTGACGAAAATTGTACATATACTTTTTTTTAAAAGCTAAAATGATGCGATATTTTATTTGAAAATTAAAATAGGAAAAAACTCCTTACTGCATGCAATTTCCTTGCAATGCAAAGTACCATCTCTAGGAACACTGTCCAACTTGAAGATGCAGATTTTTACACTAGCCGAAGATATTTCTTTCAAAGCTAAGTGAGATCACCTACCGCAGACCGCTCTCGAATTATTTTTGTGTAACGGGTACGGTTTAGACGATAAAAAGCGAAGATATTGCAGAAACGTAGTAGTTTATTGTCCATTATATATAATATTTTTTATTAACACGTCTTTAAAACTTTTAATAAAGTTTTAAACAAAATGTTTACAGCTCCTAACAGTCTACTTGAATATCTTGCCTTCTCGACTAGCCATCACCAATTAATCACACAACACACACTTATTAGGTAATGAATACATTTAATTATGTCTATTAAAAAACTCTTTTCTTTAAAAAAGAAACTAAAAAGCTAGAAAACCACGTAGAAAACAAATGCACAAAGCGGTCACCTTCGGTCGAAATTAACCTAGCTAATTTTACCATTATTTTATTTTTATTCGCTCCAAAATACATAATAAACATTTTGTTTGACCTAATTTTTATTTGCATGATTTTTAACAATAAAATGTTATGAAAAGGCCATTCCCTTTAAATTATGTAAAAAAAAAAAAACATAAAATAATGTTGTTTAGCTGCCATTATAAATAAAACAGATCAAAAAAATTGCTTTAATGTTAGTTAAATACCAATGTTAATAATATGGTTTAAAAAGTATGAATATGCGTTGAAGGTTTGCCTTCAAAAATCCAATATTTAATTGCCTGCAACAAAAACGCGTGCTTTATTTAATCAGGATTGGTATGCCGCCATTTTTGTATGCTTGCCGGCAATTCGCCTGCATGTAAAATTTATTGGCAGTTAAGTATTTATTTAGGGTTAACTTTTTAATGCGTATAAGATGTTGGCATAATATTGCCACCAATTGCCAATGCTTTACCATCAATGCCAATATGAAAAATGTACATTGCCGGCAAATAGTGTTTGCCTGGGTTTGACCTAATTTTATTTTTATATTTCTGGTATATAGCAAAATATAATAGTACATATTTTGAAATAGTTTTAAATATCTACTTGTAACGGTTCAGAAGCTACAATTAAAAAACTTTTTTTGTTTTTTTGGGATCCCCGAACTGTCATATTTATTAACTTTTTTTATTATTTTTAGATTTTTTTATACGCCTACAAAATTACCGAGTTGGATTCCACAGGTAGTTTCATGTGTTTACGTTAAATTGGTTTTCAGTTATGGAGGAGTCGAAACGGGTTTCAATGGGTTCGTGTAATATTACACTTGGCACTGTAGCCAGTGCCTTAGCTTGAACTTGGCTTGACACGCTGCCGCGTGTCTAGATAGTTTTGTAAAACGGTATTTTTAGACCGCGATATCTCTTCTATGATTGACTTTTGACCCGAAGTTTATAAATCAATATACCTCACCTGTATACAAAGAAAAGGAAACAAAGCCTATAAACAAGAAACATTTTAATTCAAAACTTTACATTCTCACTTTATTTATGATTTGCAAGACTTACCCGTAAATACATAAGCTGGATTTTCAACAGCTTGATTTAAGGTATTCTGGACAACTTCTTCGTTGGTGTTTTCCAAGTCTGATCTTTTACCCATACCTCCATAGCATGAGTGACCAAAACTAGCACAGCCACCTGAAAAAGTAATAATTTGTTTATTTTAATGTTCCACAGGCCAAAAAATTATTCTTTTTTCACAAATTTTGTTTAATGAAAGTATGATATGTTTAAATCCTAACATAAATTAGACAATACAAGAAAATAAATGGAAATAATTTTCTTCTATCGCTGATATATACAAAATAAAAATCTTTCTTTTCGAAAGTTAAGTTATTCACCGTAGACCCGGTGTAGCCAGTTTGACAATGCTTATGAGGTAGGCGAAACACGTCACTGGAAAGGATCCTGGTGAATGACATAAAAGGCAGGAGTTCTTCTTTACCTATTAAAAGGAAGAATTCTCTTTTGTATAAATTAGGTAATCTTATATTTCTGTATTTGCAACTGTTGTACAATTCTAGATAAAAAAAAAAAGAACGTTTCTTCTTTTCCAATAGTGTATTTTGGCCCATATAAAGGCTCTCGCCGCACATAACTGCACCGATTTCAGATTCACAGTGATAAAGGAAGTGAGGAAAATTAATACGGAAAAATTTAAAAGCACTTTTTATGCCCTCAAAAATATACAAAGCATTTTTGTCAAGCTAAGTCTATTGCTTCATGTATGTATATTTTTTTGTTTAAATAAAACAGATTTTCTCACTTGTCTTTGTTCCCTTTTTCCAAATTTGAAGTGTAGTATAGGTAAAAGTCCTGCCACATATAACCGCACAGATGTCTCATAAGACCCGCATCGTAGCACATCCGTTTTTCGTACTGTCTGAAACATGCAGAGCAAATGAAATTATACGTGGATCAAATAACGCCGATGTTTCACAAACCAAGCTTTGAGTTTAAGGGCGTCACCTTATATTTCAGTTTATTACGTATAAAAATTAAAAGTTAGGGGTTAAAGGTAACTTATTGTAAACAAGCAATACGAGAAAAAGTAATTTAATAAGTATTAAAAAATGTAAAATTAATTTGATTGTTACGTCTTTAAATAATATGTGAGTAAAACTTACGAATACATTGTAATTTTTGTTTTAAAAGTTTTTGAAATTAATATTTCGGGAAATCAAATAAATTAATGTTTGTTTACTTGTTAAAATGCAGTGCGGGGTACGGAGCGGTGGTATATGGTTGGCACGGAGCGGTAATATTAGGCCTACGACATTTAATAACAACGTTATATTTTAAAACCGAGACACGGTCGTGCTACGGTGCAGGTTTCGGTGTGGTCCTATGTGGTCAAACCTTAAAACTGTGTTACTTTATTGATAAAGATTTAATTTATGATTAGGTGTAATTTAAAGCGTGGTATATTTGACTCATATTACTACAGTTTAATTAAATAAAAATATTTTTGCACCGCATCCCCCTACATTTTACCAGGAAAACGCAAGGCCACGGGCTCGTTGCGGTTATGTGAGACCCGACCTTCAAACTAATTTTTAATTATTTTCTACGACAAGTAATAAAAAGTTAGGGTGGGTGTAAATTTATAATTTGACACCACGTATATACGTACCTACAGGGTGGCCCCTTTTCGTTGACCTTGTAGGGTATAGGAAAAACTAAAGAGATAGAACAATTCTGAATGCACAATCTTAATTTTGATTTTTAAAACAAATTTAGTGGTGAAAGTAAAACATGACTAACTTGATTCGTTTTGAAGATACAGAGTATTTTTCAGATTTTGCAAATTTGGCCCGATACTTGCAACTCGCTTGATATTAGAGATAAAAAAATATGCAAACAGAAATGTTATAGGGATTTTTACGCAGGAATTTAGTGGTGTTTCTATACTTTCTCCATTGACTTTTATTTTAAAGCTATTACACAAAGTTGCGTTTTAAAATGTAACAACCTATATATTTTATCATTAGTTGCAAGGTCTCCCTAAAAGATATAAGAAATGCCAAATTTAATTTATCTATTTTTTAAATGTTTCGGAAATATGGCCATATTCAGGATTTTTCTAACGGAACACCCTGTAGGTATATTATATTACCGTTGTAAAGATATATTTAAGAGGTTTAACCAAATACCACATTTGATACCCCGAAACAAAATCCTGGCTACGCCCATGCCTGATGGGTTATAAATAGTTCTTTGTGAGAACCACTTCGTGCTTTCTTTTGACTTTTTTTATGGTCAAGAGAAAAGCTTTCATTTTAAAAGCATACACATTTTTTAAAGTAAATAAAACATATTAAAGAAATAAATAAATTATAAACTCACTTAAACCAAAAGTACCTTTCCTGATTATTAACGGTCTGTCAGTATTTTTAAAAAATTTCCAATGTAAAGGGTGGCTACTTAAAAATTACAATTTTGAATGCGTTTTTCGTGTGTAAAGTAAATTTGTGTAGAATGATGGGGTTAATAATTGTCGCCTGTAAGAAGGCTTTTTTCTACTTCTTAAGTAAATACAGCGTGTCTTCGGAAGTTCTTACCAAATGGATTTTTTTATTATTAACTTTACGAAAAAAAGTGCCTCTTTATAAAAAGTCCTGCTTGATAAGAAAATACATATCCACAAGAATATTTAAAGGTTGGATGTACTTATGGCTTAAAAATGACTTTATTTCAAAAAAATAAGTGTTATTTTCTAATTACGGCACCAAATTTTAAAGGGTGTTTTCTTATGTAATTTCATGAAGAAAAGGTCCTATAAACATATGTCCGGGTTGCTTCGTTTCTGAGATACAAGGCGTTAATTATTTTTTAAAAGTTTTTTTGTAATATCTTAAATACGAAGCCAGATACAAAGAAAATAAGTACAACCCTAAAAAGTTATAGTTTTTATTACTTTAAAGGAAGCAAATATGAAAACTGCACGAAAAGCCAGTTGCGTACATAAATAGCAGATATACGCATAAGATTTGAAAGCTTATACATATTTCCGAAACTGTTAGAGAAAATCATATTAAATGTAGTAAACTCCTAAGGGTCTTTAAAATATCTCTTTAATAAAGATAAAATATACGAGGTGTTTTATTTAAAAAATGCCATTTTGTTTTCTAACTCCTGACGATGGCTATATTTCCGAAAGTATGATAAATTAAATATATTAAACGTGGTATTTTTTACGGCTTTTATGGAGAGCTTTTTATTGGTAATAAAACATACAGGGTGTTCCATAAAAAAACTTTGTGTTATAACTTTAAAAATAAATGGAAAAAATATAGGTAAATTCAAAAGTAAAAATCTCTAAAACTTTTCTATTTACATTTTTTCTATCTTTAATATCAAGAGAGTTATAAGACCTAGCCAAATCGACAAAATTTAGCAAAAGTTACCCATGAATTATTTTTAGCACTTAATTTATTTCCAAAATCGGAATTAAGATTGCGCAATCAGATTTGTTCTATCTCTTTTAGTTTTCGCTATATCCTGCAAAGTCAAGGAAAAGGCGCTACCCTGTACAGCACCGGTCAACATTTATAATTTACCCTTTTAGTAAAAGAAAAATATTCCTACGGTGTTAACGTGCTGGAATAATTTAATTGCTTAGGTTCATCAAGATGTCTCCAATAAACCCACGACAAAGCATACGTGAATTACACCTAACATGTTCATTATTATTAGGCATATCAATCAATGCCTTTGACCCAACTTATGGGGGTATTTTGTTTGTGTTACAAACTAAAGTAATGTATGGATAAGTCAAAATAGGTATTTTTGTAATTATAAACGATACAGAGGGTTTTAAAATTTCGCACAAATATTTTAAGGGCGTATTTTAAGGGTCAAAACCCTTGTCGTAAAAAATCTTAATAAATACACTTCTGAACAAAAAAAAACGGACAAACAAAATCGGGTTCAAATTCAATCTTAAATAACTTTTTCATATTTTTCATTTTTTCTTAGTCCAATTGTAGCTTCTTTTATAAAAATTGGTATTAAATATGGAGATTGCAAAAAGTTTTATTAGATGAGGTGTAATACAGGGAAGAGCCATATGTTGCATTTTGACCTAAATTTTCAAACATCCTGTAAAATAATTTAACGTCATAATTTTTACCAGTATATTGGATTTTTAAAATCCATCTTTTTTCAAACATTTCTAATATAATTAAGATCGGTCAGAAAAAAGGGATTTAAAATTAAATTTAATTTTTTCTCCGGTGTTTTTTGTCTTTATCTTTTACGGCCAAACTCTGCAAAGCGAAGACACATTAAACCTTGTGGTCGTCACATTTCAGGATAACCTTAACTGATATAAACAAATTATATCTATAGCTATGGCAGCTTAAAAAAACCTAGGATTTATGTTTCGAGCCAAAGAGTATTTTCCTTTTCTAGTATATTTACTTTGTATATATTCCAAATCCCCTCTGGGATAGTGTTCACATTTCTAAAGAATGACGACCCGACAACCCGCAACATTCAAAATTCCATTTAAGGAAGAGCTGTTCGTCTTATTGGTAATCTCTTACTTATAAAGATGCTTTATTTCCTTGCTCAAAGTATCAAATAATGTTACTGCACCCATTATGAGCTATTACGGATAATTTCCAAATTTAAGTATGCTGATTTTGTAATAAAAATTTAAAACTAAAGATTTCCTTTTTCTCCCGAAACTTATCATTTAATTCTAAAAAATGAGGGAGTTAAACCGTAAAACCGCTACTGCTTGTACATTACTTGAAAAGCAAGATTTTTTATCCATTGGATATGTTCGACTCTGGCGATCCGGATTTTTAAACTAGCTAAGGTTCTTTCTTTTAGAGCTAATTGAGATCACCAACCGCAGATCGGTTTCGAACTATTTTGGTTCTCATCAGTCGATGTAGGCGACAACAACTAACCCTAAAGAATTTCCTTAAGAGCTCGTAATGGCATATAAACGTACCAGCTTATTGCCCATCACGCCCCTCTGTTGGCAGTGTAAAAAACTAAGCGAACCAAAGTCCGTAAACTTAGTACTTAACAAAAATTCAAGTATTCTTGGCAAAAAATGAGGAAGTAAAACTCCTTACTGCTTGTAAATTACTTGCAAAGCAAGATTTTGCATCTGTAAAATATTATCTACTCTGGCCATGAGGAATTTACACTAGCCAAAGGTCTTTCGTTTAAAGCTAATTGAGATCACCATCCGCAGACCGGTTTCGAACTATTTTGGTTCTCATCAGTCAATGTAGGCGATAACAACTAACCCTAAAGAATTTCCTTAAGAGCTCGTAATGGCATATAAACGTAGCAGCTTATTGTCCATCACGCCCTCTGTTGGCAGTGTAAAAAACTAAGCGAACCAAAGTCCGTAAAATAAATACTTAACAAAAATTCAAGTATTCTTGACAAACAAATGAGGAAGCAAAACTCTTTACTGCTTGTAAATTACTTGCAAAGCAAGATTTTGCATCCGTAAAATATTATCCACTCTGGTGATGAGGATTTTACACTAGCCAAAGGTCTTTCGTTTAAAAGCTAATTGAGATCACCAACCGCAGACCGGTTTCGAACAATTTTGGTTCTCATCAGTATGGTGTGGGCGATAACAACAAACCGTAAAGAAATTTCTTAAGAACTCGTAATGGCATATAAACGTAGCAGTTTATTGCCCATTACGCCCTCTGTTGGCAGTGTATGAAACTAAGCAAACCAAGGTCCGTAAAATTAGTACTTAACAAAAATTCAAGTATTCTTGACAAAAAATGAGGAAGTAAAACTCCTTACTGCTTGTAAATTACTTGCAAAGCAAGATTTTGCATCTGTAAGATATTATCCACTGTGGCGATGAGGATTTTACACTAGCCAAAGGTCTTTTGTTTAAAGCTAATTGAGATCACCAACCGCAGACTGGTTCCGGAACAATTTTGGTTCTCATCAGTATGGTGTAGGCGATAACAACAAACCCTAAAGAAATTCCTTAAGAACTCATAATGGCATATAAACGTAGCAGTTTATTGTCCATCGCACCCTCTGTTGGCAGTATAAGAAACTAAGCGAGTTTAGGTCCGTAAAATTAATATTTAAAAAAAAATTTAGTATTCTTGACAAAAAAATGAGGAAGCAAAACTCTATACTGCTTGTAAATTACTTGCAAAGCAAGATTTTACATCCGTAAAATATTATCCACTCTGGCGATGAGGATTTTACACTAGCCAAAGGTCTTTCGTTTAAAGCTAATTGAGATCACTAACCGCAGACTGGTTCCGAACAATTTTGGTTCTCATCAGTATGGTGTAGGCGATAACAACAAACCCTAAAGAAATTCCTTAAGAACTCATAATGGCATATAAACGTAGCAGTTTATTGTCCATCGCACCCTCTGTTGGCAGTATAAGAAACTAAGCGAGTTTAGGTCCGTAAAATTAATATTTAAAAAATTTTTTAGTATTCTTGACAAAAAATGAGGAAGCAAAACTCTTTACTGCTTGTAAATTACTTGCAAAGCAAGATTTTACATCCGTAAAATATTATCCACTCTGGCGATGAGGATTTTACACTAGCCAAAGGTCTTTGGTTTAAAGCTAATTGAGATCACCAACCGCAGACCGGTTTCGAACAATTTTGGTTCTCATCAGTATGGTGTGGGCGATAAAAACAAACCGTAAAGAAATTTCTTACGAACTCGTAATAGCATATAAACGTAGCAGTTTATTGCCCATTACGCCCTCTGTTGGCAGTGTATGAAACTAAGCAAACCAAGGTCCGTAAAATTAGTACTTAACAAAATTCAAGTATTCTTGACAAAAAAATGAGGAAGTAAAACTCCTTACTTGTAAATTACTTGCAAAGCAAGATTTTGCATCTGTAAGATATTATCCACTGTGGCGATGAGGATTTTACACTAGCCAAAGGTCTTTGGTTCAAAGCTAATTGAGATCACCAACCTCAGACCGGTTTCGAACAATTTTGGTTCTCATCAGTATGGTGTAGGCGATAACAACAAAGCCTAAAGAAATTTCTTAAGAACTCGTAATGGCATATAAACGTAGCAGTTTATTGCCCATCACGCCCTCTGTTGGCAGTGTAAGAAATTAAGCGAACTTAGGTCCGTAAAATTAATATTTAACAAGAATTTAAGTTTTCTTAACAACAGTCGGAAATCATTAGAAAAATGAGGGAGTAAAATCATTCAAAAAAATGAGAGTGTAAAACTCCTACTGCTGCTTACACTGCTTACAAGTAGTAAGGAGTTTTACTTCCTTGATTTGTTTTTATGATTTCCGAATACCTAATTTTTTGTTAAGTACTAATCATTAAATGTTGCATATCTGTTACTTTTGTGCATTTTTATGCATAATTCAAGCATTTTATGTTGAATAATTCAGTCTCTACTAATAACTATCATCAGTTAATCATTTTAAATATGTGATGATTGTTCGCCAATATTAAACCGCTATAATTAATTTCGGGCGAACAACTAAATTTTCTATGGTATTTAGCGTGATTTTGCTCGGTTATAAATAATGGATGGATTGGTAATGGCAGGAAGTGGTAAAAGCGCTTGAACAAAGTGTTATTTACTAGGTGGTAATTTTAAACTACTTAACACCTTTTGGAAAAAGAAGTAACTTAAGTTGAATAGCGGGTGCCCGAGAAATTATTGTACAAGGTAGTGATGGGCGGTGTTTATCGATGGTATTAAAACATTGATGTTAGGTTGATCGATGGTCGATGTTTGCCATCGACGCGACGCCGACGGTCGGGTATCGAACGTTGTTTTCGAACATCGGTATATTATTTGAGAACAGTTAATCATAGTTTGAATGATTCAGTAAATATTTGTTATTTTGCCACCATAAAAGTTATTAGAAATTGTGTATATGCATATACTTTTTACCGGTTCAGGTATCTCTACAAAGATAAAAAGTTTTATAAAGCCTATAAAAAATTATCAACCTTAACTGTGAAAACAAAGTTAACTTAAAATTTGCCAAGTAATAGCAAAAATTAAAAAGCAAAAGAGATTTTACACAATAAGATAACAGTGTTTTTTTTTGTGCTGATGCTCAACTTTTGAAAAATAACGCGTGGTTGCTATTTGGCGGCGCCGCGCCGGCCCCTTGGTGTTTGACGGTACGCTACGGTAAAAATGCCGCAACGCCATTTAAGTTTTTTTTTAAATCGTTCAATTTGTTTTCTTTTGCCTCTAAAGGTTACCCTTCAGATTAAAATATTTGTTTTAAAATATTGTTGTTATTAAATTATTTCTGTTTGGTTTTTTTAGTGAACCATCGATCATCTATGATTAAGAATCATCGATGTTACTACGGTAAAAATGTCGCAACGCCATTTAAGTATTTTTTTAATCGTTTAATTTGTTTTATTTTGCCGCTGAAGGGTACCCTTCACATTAAAATATTTGTTTTAAAAAGAAATAAATTATTTCTGTTTTGTTTTTATAAGTGAACCATCGATCATCGATGTTATTTATTTGATGTATCGATGCCATCGATGGTAAGCTGCCGATCTCTCTCTCTTCTCTATTTTTTTCTTGGTTTTGGTCCCTTCAGGTCCTATCCACCACTCTCCCTCTTCCGGACTATGCTTTACAGGGCTTCGTCGGCGGAAAATCAGGATAATCGAGCTCGTAGCTCCCAGAAATTCAAAAGAAAACAAACAATTCAACAATCGATGCAATGCATAAATTGTAGGCTGTCAAACTAAGATTTGCTACTGGTGTTACGTATAACCTTTACTTTCACTACTGACAGTTCCCATGGCACGCCAATCTATTTCCCGCCATTTGAGAAATACCTCGTGTTCACCACCAAACAGGATACCATCAGCTTATAGGAATCTTCGCTCACAGCGCTTAGATCCAGAAGAAAGATGCCGTTAATTTAGCGTGAATCTTTCCTTGATCCCCGAAGGTAAAAAACGTTCGTACGACACCTCTAACCGCCACGCCGGGAAGAACTTTATAGTCCTCTACGCACGTCCGCACTGTCCGGAGGTCAAACAAGGAGTCCGCTGCCGATCTCGCCATCGATGTTCAACATCGATGTTTGGCATCCCTAGTACAGGGTGACGCCATTTTCGTTGACCTTGCAGGGTATAACGAAAACTAAAGGAGATAGAACAAATCTGATTGGACAATCGCTATTTTGATTTTTAAAACAAATTCAGTGGTGACAGTAAATCATGGCTAACCTTGATACAAAGTTTTTTTAATTTTCTTAGTTTGGCCACCACTTGTAACTCGCTTGATATTAGAGATAAAAAAATATGTAAATAATAAAGTGTTAGAAATTTTTACACAGGACTCAGTGGCGTATCTTTATTTTTTTTTCCATTGACTTTTATATCAAAGTTATAACACAAAGGTAAGGTCTCCTTAAACATTTAAAATATCTTCTTTTAATTGTTTCGGATATATAGCCATCTTAAGAAATATTTTTAAAAGAAACAGCCTTCATATTATATTATCGTTGCATAGTTATTTCAAAGAGGTTAAACAAAATACTACGGTTGATACGTTTGTCTCTAGTTTTGGAAATAAGACCATCTACATCCAAAAAACAGTAGATATACGGAATAAGATTTGGAAGCTCATATTTCCAAAAATCGTTTTAAATGTGGTAAATTCTTTAAAAAATTTTTAATGGCGACAAAATATACAGGGTGTTTTATTTTAAAAATGCAATTTTATGATTAAACTCCTTTTGTGGCTATATTTTCAAAACTATGACAATTTAAACACATCAAATGTGGTATTTTTTACGGCTTTTAAGCAGACCTTTCTATTTGTGATAAAATATACAGGTGATTTTATAAAAAAACAAATTTGTGTTATAACTTGAAAATGAAAGTTAATGGATCCCTAAAACTTTTTTATTGACATTTTTTCCTATCTCCAATATCAATCGAGTTACATTGCCTGGCTAAATTGACAAAATTTTAAAAAACTTTATATCTTTAAAACGAATCAACTTAGCCATGGTTTGGTTTTACCACTAAATTTGTTTCAAAATTAAAATCGATATTGTGCAATCAGATTTGTTCTATCTCTTTTAGTTTTTCCTATAACCTACAAGGTCAACAAAAAGGCGCCATCCTGTACATGAGACCTACCTAAAGGGATTTTTTTAGGTTTTATCGTTTAAAGTGCTCTTCTCATTGCAAATTATAATTATGCGGGTAGTTACCTATTATTTAAAATAACTAACATTACAAGAAAAATACTAAAAATGCAAAAATATTAAAACCTGGACAAGAAAAGTTGACCTATTATTTATTTACGGTTTAGTTGCCATAAACTGTTTTTAAAATATTTACATAAAATATAAAAATGTTACAAGAAAAATGCTAAAAATGGAAAAATATTAAAACCTGAACAAAAAAAGTTGACTTATTATTTATTTATGGTTTAGTTGTCGTAAACAGTTTTAAAAATATTTACATAAAATATAAAAAGTGCTTTAGGATAATAAGCAAATAAAATATTTTTATTATCTTATTTTTTATTTTTGTTTTGAATAACTGTATAATTAAATATTAATTCTCCCCGCAAAGGCAGGTAATATAATCCGGCATGGTCATGCTTTTTAATCTGCAATTCTAATGTGCATTAAACAAGTTGTCCTAACTTTTAAAAAGCTCCATTAAAAACCCAGTGCATAAAATGTATTTTCATTTCCAATGCAAATATATAAAATTAACTCGAAAAAAAATCTTTATTTATAAACAAAAGTCCCGTTGAATATATAGAAGAGAAAACAGCTTTTATTGAAGATATGTTCTGTGGTTCAGCGGATTCATTTAATGGATGGTATTTATTTGGGTACACGCCAAAATGAAATTAAATGTACTAAAAAACCAAAAAAATTTAAACAAGTAAAAAGATAATTAAAAATCGACGTTTCGGTGGCAAATCTGCCCCCGTTGTCAAGATAAATGGAATAAAAATAATAAAAATAAAAATTTGCTATTATTAAGGTTTAAAAATTTAAAATTTTAATCTTTTTTAGGATATTCTGAAATCTTTGACATTAAATGTCAAAATATGTTTGTTTGGTTATAGTGTCATAGTGACATAGATAACTGGTTGCTGGTGTATTGATTGTTTATTTTACAAAAAAGGTGAATAGTTAGTTAATTTTTAGTCTTCCTGAAGATACTTCAGTATCAAGCAAAGGCAACCAAGTGTTATTTAAATTAACTGAAATTGATGCTACACAATTATCTTTATTTAACAATATATACGCAATTTCTTTGATTTTGCGTTTTTTAGAACAAGTTTCCTTCGCTAAAATGCTCGAAGCATCCCAGTTTATTCTATGATTGTTTTCAAATGCGTGTTGTCAGATTTTTGATTTATGAAATTCTGTGTTTTTAATGTATGATCTGTGTTCTTTTATGCGTTTGGCTAATGGTCTACAAGTTTCACCTATATAAAACTTATTGCATTCGCAAGGTATTTTATAAATGACATTTCTTGTATTTTCATTCAAGTTGTATGGATTTTTTTTGTTAATTGAGATCTGATAGTGTTTTGTGTTTTAAAGATTGTGCGAATATTAAATTTATGTCCTATTCGTTGAATTTTATTTGATAGTCCGGGAATGTATGGTAAAAATAAATTTGTAAAAGGTCTATTTTGATTTTGTCTTATAACTGGAGTTTCAAATTCAAGGAAACAATTATTTATAAAATCAAGAGGATAATTATTTTGAATTAAAATATTTTTAAATAATCTTTTTCAATATTTATATTTTGATTAGAACAAATGACTTTAATTCTATCAAATAGACTTTTTACAACTCCTTTTTAACCATTATTGGGTAATTTGAGTTAAAATTTAAGTATCTATTTGAATGTGTAGGCTTTCTGTAGATTTTTGTTTCAAAATTGTTTAAATCTTTTTTATTAAAATGTCAAGAAATGGTAGTTGTGAGTTGTTTTCTTTTTCTAACGTAAACTTAATTGTTGGTTTTTGTGTATATATACACAAGAACCATTTTTATTATTTTTATTCCATTTATCTTGACAACGGTGGCAGATTTGCCACCGAAACGTCGATTTTTAATTATCTTTTTACTTGTTTAAATTTTTTTGGTTTTTAGTACTTTTAATTTCATTTTGGCGTGTACCCAAATAAATACCATCCATTAACAGGTTTTATGTTATAATTGATATTTTTTTATTATTATTTTTTTGTAAAAAATTGATTATCCAACTATTTATTACCATTAACTTTCTTTAAAACAATTGATATTACCGCAAATAAAATGCGCGTTCCAGTAAAAAAAAATCGGTTGTCTGCAAAGTCGGTTTACTGACGATAATTGAACGTGACAACGTCATAAGAAAATAGCGGACTGGTGCTATTTATTTTAATGATGAAAGCACGAATATTCGACAATATATCACTGAACATACAGGGTGATTCACGGTCGATGGTAGGTTAGACGTTTATGGAAAACGGAACATAGAATTTTTCTGAAAATTTGGCATTTTACATTTTCTTACCTGTTCTATCGATCTAAAATATTTTCAGCATTGCGACGTTGCCGCTTCTATAAAAAAGTCCTAAAAACTTTATTTTTTTAAATGGATTACCCCTATATTAACAAGTTTTTATATTCGCCCTTTTATTATAAAACTTTTTGTTAATATTGCCCTATACCTATCTCTATCGGTTTTTGAAATAAAAAATAATTTGTGTTAAATATGGTCCAAAAACATGACCCTAATTAAACTTAAGTAAATTAGTGCTCTTAATTCATGAAAAGTTGATGTTTTTGTGGTAGTTTAGACAGACACGATGTATTTAATTTACACCGAGAAATCGACTCCATATCAAACAGGGCGTGCTAAAATCACTATTATTTCCGTTATTCTTAAAAGGGGTCAAAAGATCATTTTTTCAAATGAAACCCCTGTATATTACTCAAAAAAATTAAAGATGAATAAGAACGCTTTAAGATGACATATCATGTCCCTATACCTAAATCATCAAGTTTTCTTAATAAGCCGCTTTTTGTGAAAAATTATTTTTTAAAGAATTTAATTTTAAGTAACCATGGAAATATCAAGCTTATGACAGTTTGGTGACTTTGAATTTTATGAAATTATTTATTTTACACGGACAGTGTGATCAAATCATTGCTAGAAGTTGCAAAAAATTTAACCTGAATGTATCCTGAATTAAGACCAATGAACGAGAGGAAGTTTGTACGACTACAAAATAATTAAATTAACATGTGAAAGTACAGTACACAAAATGTATGATGCCAAATTTTCAGAAAAATTCTGCGTTCCGTTTTCCATAAACGTCTAACCTACCATCGACCGTGAATCACCCTGTATATTAAATATCAAAAGAATCATTACCTTTATCGCCGCAATTGACACCACATTCACTTTTCACTGCACGCTCACTTAAGTAGGAGAAAAACAGATGTCGAACGACGCTGAGATTGTGCCTCTTTGTCACTCGTTCCGCGCTCTTGCTTGCACTTCAAGCCTTAAATGAAATGCACGAGGTAACGCCGCATAAGTCAGGTTTTTGGTGCGTGCAACCGGGTCCATCGAATTATAAGACGTTGTCACGTCAAAAACAAAGTGGTCCTTTATCGGAAAATAAAAAACTTGGTTTTTGTGCTAGTGGAATGTCAACAAAATGCCAAAAATATGATTAAAAAAACTTTTAAAAATATCTAAGACGGTCTGTAAAAATCGCATCTTTATAGCTTTATTGTTTTTAAAGCTTTTTATATATTTTTATTATTCATATTATTTTATAATTAATTCTTATATTATGATTAGGCTTATAAGAGTTTGAGATAATATGGAAAAATAATTTTCTTTATGTGTCACGAAAATAAATCTATTGCCGGGGTAAAATCTACTTGCAACATTTTTTGATCCATTTATAAGCAATGTTTCTTGAACCAGATTTACAAAAAGTAACAATGAAAATATAATTTTTAAAATAATTAAAAAGTTTATTCAGGTTCTAACACTTTTCTCAAATAATTTGGTAACTATGCCTGAGTAGGTAATTCTACTCGAAAAAAAAATTAGCATGCATGTAAAGCCCCTTAAAAAGATGAATTCTAATTTTTGAATACTTGGTCCAATACTTTTTAACAACGAATTAGGAGCATTTACTTGATTGTATGTTAATCTCATCTGCGGTCATCCTTGAAATTAATGCTAAAATTAATTAATTTGCTGTTTTCCAGGGCTTGCCATATGTACAATTTGAAAATTGTCAGAATTTTTCTGCTGCTGAAAAAACATTTTTAAGGATTTTTTCTCTTTGTGGGAGCTTGAAGGCATACTATAAGCTTTATGCTTTATTGTACCCACTTAGTACCCTGGTTTTTTAAAAAGGGCGTATAGATTTGCTGGGTGTGTATCGTAAATTTTTAGATAATTAATAAAATATTAACCACAGGATAGGACAGGCCTTATTTATTTTTGATCGGATATATGAGGCCAGTAATGAAATGGACTTCATAATACCAACACTTCTAAAACCTTTTAGAGGGGTTCCTTTTGACGAGACCACGAATATTCATACCGCCATATACAGGGTGATTCAAAATCAATCACGAAACTTAAGGGGGTGATTCTACTTGACAAAATAAGGGTAGAGCTTCATATATTTTTTTTCAAAATGTCATTCGTTTTCGAGTTACAAGCCGTCAAAGTTCAATTTTTATTTTTGGTTTTTCGCCATATTGCATTTATTTTTTAACCAATCCACTTGATATTTGGCAGACAAATCGAGCTTTGCAGATTCTAAAATTTTAAGACAAAAGTACTTTTTTAAATACCGCCAAAGGGCACTTTACCAAAAACTTAAAATTTATATACATCATAACTTTTCTATTTTGACAGATATTGCAAAGCTGGGGGCGTCTTTTTTTTTAATATACAACACACCGTAGTTTAAAAACTAAAACGTTTTGGACATATGTTTATATGAAGTTTTTTCTTATTTTCTGTTGTAGAATCGCCCCGTAAAGTTTGTCGGTTGAGTTACTGGACACCCTATAATATGTATGTAGGTAATTTGATTGAAATTGATAAAAACTTTATGTCTATTGGTGCCTAAACGGTGAGGTTTATCGACTTTAATAAAGAGTACTTTATTTTTTAAGTTCTTATTTGTCTATAAAATGGCGTTTCCAGCTTTGCGATATCTTTCAAAATAAAATAGTTATGATGTAAATAAATTTTAAGTTTTAGGTAAAGTGCCCTCTGGCTTATGATTTTGACACAATGTTTAAAAATTACATGTAAAGTATTGCAGTAAACTTGTCCAAAAAAAAGTTTCGCGTTTGCCCAGTTCGACAGCAAAAACATTTAACATTGACAGACTGAGTTAAAACACCACTTCCATATATGGCGGTATGAATATTCGTGGTAGGCTCTTCAAAAGGTACCCCCTAAAATGATTTAAAAAGTATTTTTATCATAAAGTCCATTTCTTAACTGGCCCACAGACGACCAAGTCTCTTGGCCTCTTGACAGTCATGTCAAGAAAAACGTATTTTGCTAAAAGAACGCATTAAAAAACATAACAACAACCCCTTCTTTTAAAAGGCCAGGAACATTAAAAAAAACTAAATATTTTTTTTTAATAAAATCACACACTTTTTTACTTATCACAACACTACTAGTACTGATGGACAACAATTTGTTTTAGTCATTCATAACTTTTTAACGATAAAAAATATTTATTTACACTTTTATTGCTATAACAAAGTTAACGCCAGGTGTTTATTATATATATTTTTTGTTTTTCAACAATAAAGAGTTGGACAAATATTTGTATAAACTAATTAATTTTACCAATTAAAAAAAAAACATATCAATAACAAAATTTAATATGCACTAGAAACAATTCAACAAACTATTAAATTAAAGTTTTTTATTTTCCAAGGGTGACTTAGTTTACCGACTAAACATGAATTTGCCCGTCCGACTATCACGCCCTACGCCCATAACCATGTTTCCGACCAGTAAATCGGCCGCGATTACAAACGTAGTTCTGAACTTTTGAAATATGTGTTAACCCTGAACTTTAATTAACAAGAAAATATTCAATATTAACAAATTAGTAATTTAATATTGCTTTTATGTCAGTCAAAACTGCTATTTGTTGCATTTACAGATTAAGCCCTACATCACATTTGGCCGCATTAGAATTTAATACTTTAAATCAAGTTCGGGGTCAGATTTAATAACCATTTTATGGTTTTAAATGCGTGCCCTGGAGCAAAAATTAAATGGAATGTGATAAATGAAATATTATGTTTTATATGGTTTTATTTAAATTAGAAATAAGTTTTTAATTAAAGTCTATATAAAACCAAAATACTTGTTAGCGTGGAAGCCAAGGTTTTAAATCATTATTCCTTTTTATCCCCCAGTTTCGTCAAAAGACCAAAACATGCAGATTTGACATTTTACAGAACCTTTTAGACATTGTAGTAGTGCTACCGAACATTAAACAAATAACTACTACCCCAAAACTACCCTTCAATTAAACTTTGGGTAATGTCAGCCAAACGGAACTTTTAAATGATAGTTTAGCGTGTGATACACCCAATGTCACACGGTGTTTACTGGAAGTCATCCATCCAACTACTAACCGTGCTTAACGTCGCCTAAGTATGGTTATTCACCGGAAAAAAACCTGGTTTGCAAGCTTACGCCGCGTCACTTACCACATAAATAAATAAAAAAATAAATAATAACTCTATAAGTTTTTCATTTTAAGCATAATTACTTATTTTTGTCGTTAATTTTAACAATTTTTTTGTTTGTTACTTCAGAACTTTGACATTTTTTCATTTATTGCTGTTATTGTTTTTTATTTGCCTAAAGTTTTATATTTATTCTTAATTTAATTTTCTTTGCAATGTTTTTCTTTCTTATATTTATTATTTAAATAATTTAAACCCCTTTAAAATTACTAGTTTAATTTATTTATTTATTTATTTTAATTATGCTGTATTAAAAAACTAACAATTTAATTCATAAATGGGGTGGTTTAAAACATGAAAATAAAGTTTTTCTAGCATTGGTAAAAAAAATTGTTTTTTTGGTCATTATCTTAAAAATAAAGTCAATTTTAGTACACTACAAGCAGTGTTAAAAAATTAACTTTTTAACAATTTTACGCTTTTTTCTACACGTTAAATTATTATTTTGTGTCAAGATCTAAAAAAAATATTTTATTATAAATTTATGCAATCTAACAGTAAACGCGACATCAACTTAACCAAAAAATCAAGTTAGCCTAAATTCCGTCATTACTTCTTTCGGTTCATGCCTCAGTAAATTTCAAATAGGACGGTTTATGGATAAATTTTATAGCAATAAGTAAAATTTAAAAATAATTTTAAATTTGAAAGACTTATGCCCAGTTTCACTTATATTGCTAGTTCAGTTTAGAATCAGTTGGACTTAACTGGTACACAAACCTGCCCATTTAAAATGTATTGCTGTCAAGTAACTGTCAAAAGTGACTGCAATATATTTTAAATGGATAGATTCATGTACCAGTAGAGTTTAACTGAACCTAAACTAACTCGCAATTGTAAAACTGAGCATTATAAATTAAAAGCATAAAATTTATACGGTGGTAGAAAAAAATATAGTTTGTAACACAATATATTAAGTCTGTTTTTTACTCATGTGACTGACGCACTCACTCTGATGGCTTACGCAGTCAAACTTTTCCATTCTTAAAAAAAAATATATCACTTTGTGCCTATGTGTTACATAAATTAATTTTTGTGTATCTATTAAGGTAATAAAATTAGGTTTTAATTTCACAAGTTAAAAAAATGTTTATCATACTATTTAGAATTATAAATATGTTAAATAATAAAAATAATTGTTGAATTTTCTTTTAAGTGCCATACCGTTTAAATGAGCAAGTATTAAAAGTAATGTAAAGCGATTTAACTTCTGTCAGCAAAAATAAAAGAATCACTTTATGCACATGTGCTACATAAATTAAAATTTTATGTATCTACTAACATAATGTAATTTAGATTAATGTCCATGCTTTTAAAAACGTGCGTGTCATATTTTTAAAATTATGACCATGTTAGGTAATAAAAATAATTGCCAAAAGTATCTTTTTTAATTTTCATGCCTTTAAATAAGCAAGTGATAACACTTATTTTAAACCAATTTAACTTTTGTTGGCAAAAACTGCTCAACCTATTAAAACGTAATTTCATTCATTAACTTTACGTTTAAGCGTGCAAAAACGTAACTTAAGGAAATTTGCAGGTCTGAATACAAATTTTTTTCTTTAATAAGTATCCTTAACACAAAAAAATATAGTAATTGCAACTTGGTACTAGAATGATAATAATAATACTTTAAGCACTTTAAATTAAGAATAACCCTAAACAAAAAATATATTACCTACATTGGTTTAAAAGTCAGTACCCCTAGATACCACAATAAAAATGTATTTTATTGGTCTAAAAGTCAGTAACCATAGTTACTTACTATACTTTATCTAAAACTAAATCTGTTGCACGTCATCTAAATTTCAGGTTACTAAATTTCATACCATTTAAACAAAAATATAATATCACTAATTGATATTAAAGCTATTCGTTTACAATATCTATCCAATTTGATTTTGTTAGTTCTTTTAAGCCATATACATTAGAAAGAGATAGATATATATATAATGAAGTACCCTCCATCATTACATGAATATCTATTATATTATGTATATATATATTCATATTGGTTATTCTGATAACTAATCATGTAATGTTGTCACATTGTCAGTGCTTTTTTGACTTTGATTTGATCGATTTTATTGTTTGTTTATTCATTAGTTTCTTAATGCTTCGGCTTATTTGACGAGGCAGTTGAACAGTGAGTGCAAGGATATTTGTTGCCTGTAGCTGCAGTAAGAGAAGTTAGTTTCAATGAATTCCAGTTAATAGGTATTCAGTGTTTTACTCAGATAAATCCATGTTTGTGTAGTTTTCTAGAAACCTACGGCAACCTCCGATTTTGACGAAATTTGGTATACGGGGTTTTGGGCGCTGATCACGAATCTGAAAGAACTTTTGGCGGAAACGTTTCGTTCTTAAGATATTCATCATCAGACCTCGAAATTTAAACTAATCCTATTTTTACAATATTCCTCTTTCTTTTTACATCAATTCTTGATTTAAAGCTAAAGTGGCACACAATATTTGATTTTCACCTTTTAAAACCTTGTTTTTACGTAGTTTACATTATTTTGCATAAAATTGCATAGCTATACTTTGAATCATTTCAATCCCAGTGTACCATGAAGCCCTATGTGTATGTAAGGTTGCCGCATTATCAAAGAAAAGCCAAGCAATTTAATGCAAAAATAATGTAAAAACGTACAAAAACGGGGTTTTAAAAAAGGTGAAAATCAAATATTTTGTGACACTTCAGCTTTAAATCAAGAATTATGTGCAAAAAGAAAAGGTATATGGTGAAAATAAGCTCAATTCAAATTTGAACTTTGATGATGAATATCTCATGAAGGAAACGTTTCCGCCAAAAAATCTTTCAGATTCGTGATCAGCGTCCCAAAAAGCCCCCGTATACCAAATTTCGTTGAAATCGGAGTTGCCGCAGGTTTCTAGAAAATTACCCCATGTTTTTATATTGAATTTGTATTAACTGGATTTTTTAAAATACAATTATTCTTTCTTTTTTATGTTGTTACTTCATTTATGTAATTAACATTATGACATTAACTAAAATCAACGAATTCTTTAACCAGAAAAATGCTTTGCTCTTTTAACAAAACTCAGATTCTCATGACAACTTGGCAACAGGGCAAATTATGCAGGTTAGTGACGTGCAACGGATTTAGTTTAAGATAAAGTATAGGTTTTACTTACTAGGTACTTTTAATATAAATTTCCCTAAGTTTAAGAGTTTTTGGTTTTAATTTATTTTATATCCGATAATATTTATATTTTAAAGTGTTAATGTAACATCTTATCTTTAATCTATTTAGTATTATTTTCTATTTTTTTTTTTTTTTAATACTCTCACAAACCACAATATTGTTTTGGCCATATGCAGGAGTGCGGGAGTAAAAAATAGTATATTACATAACAAGTGTCGAAAGTGATATATTTCAGACAAGTGGAAATTTTGTTCGACAATACCACAAGTGTGAAAATCACTTTTGGCACGAGTCATTACAATATTTTTCCTACGACCAAAAATATTTATATACCAAAATCCTAAGTTAGTTTTTTTTTTTGTATGTAAAAGCATGTAAGTATTTAGAATTTTTATTTTAGTTTTCTTACAAAAATGTATGCACTGTAATTTCTTTAATTAAGTTTTTCAAATTGCGTAAAAACATCTTATCACTAAACAAAACTTACAGTCCCAAATAGAATAAATTAAATTTCAACTCTAATTTAATGGCAATTTCATTTTTGTTTTAACGGATATTAGCCTTTTTTAAAAAGGTATGATTTATTTGGTTGCCCATTATTATTTAAAGCATTTGCTATAAAATAATGTCTGACTCGCAGAACATATGGCAAAACGTGAGGACTAAGACCACAAATGGTTCACTGGGTGTACAATACTGTGGTGAAACCAGCCATAACATATGCATCCATTCTTTGGTGGACTAAGACCAGACAGCACACGGCTATGCTTCGGCTGGGCAAGGTGCAAAGACTTGCCTGCCTTGGCATAGCGGGATGCATTCAAAGCATACCAACAGTGGTCTTGGAGACCCTATTTGACCTCCCGCCACTGCATTTAGTGATACAAGGGAGGCAAGAATGGGGGTATACAGACTGAAAAATAACCTGGGCAATACAAAATTAGATCAGGACACACGGAAATAAAAATGTCATAAGGAGTTCTATAATGGATATGAGGACAGACTATATGACCCCACAAATCGTACCCAGTAGACCCTTTCAGGTGACAATACACCCAAGGGAGAACTGGAAAACGAAATTTTCAGACTCTCTTCGAGGTCAAACCTGGTACACGGACGGACCCAAAACCGAAGAAGGGTCAGGAGCAGGTCTACAGTGAGATAGGAAACACTCATTTGACATTTCCACTGGGAAACCACGCCTCTGTATTTCAAGCAGAAATTTTTGCGATCTTATAATGTGTCAGGATTAACAACCAAGGGCCCGCACAAATTGTACAATCAACATTCTTACGGACAGTCAAG
The DNA here is from genome assembly GCA_014170235.1 of Listronotus bonariensis. Taxonomy (NCBI): domain Eukaryota; kingdom Metazoa; phylum Arthropoda; class Insecta; order Coleoptera; family Curculionidae; genus Listronotus; species Listronotus bonariensis. The sequence goes on along the minus strand of JACEGR010003640.1, from coordinate 18,163 downwards.
CAGCCCTTGGTGCTCTAATCAATCCCAAGGTATCGTCTTGGCTGGTACTAGAATTCCTCAAGGAACTCAGGTAACTGGCAAAACGCAACAACACGAGGTTGATGTGGGTGCCAGGGCATTGCGGAATTCGAGAAATGAAAACGCAGACGAACTGGCTAGAAGAGGGTCAGCCGCGACATACGTCGGGCCAGAACCAGTCCTTAGAGAGCCAAAGAGTACCTTCCGGAGCACGGTACAAAACTGGGTAAAGGACCAGCAAACACTGCACTGGGATAGGCTTCCTCAACACATGCATGGGAAAATATACATCAGAGGATCATGCACCAAAAGAGCTAAAGAACTGCTCAAAATGGGTAGGAATCAGCTAATAACAATCACAGGTTTCCTCACCGGACATGCTCCAGTTAAGGAAAACACCTGAATAAAATGGGATTACACAACGGAGATCTGGACTGCAGATTATGTGCAGCAGAGACCGAAACAGTAACCCAGATATTGTCAGAGTGTAAGGCATTGGATCACAAAAGACAGGCAATCTTCGGGGATATTAGAGTGCCCCCGGAAACATATAGTACGCAAAAACTACAGAATTAACCCAAATTATTAGCATAAATCTAATATACATAAGAATTAGATTTATGTTAATAGTTTAAGTTGTTTTCTACGATACAAAATAAAAAGTTAAGGGGATGTAAATTTGTAAGTGATACAGAATACGAAAGACTTTTAAGGAAAACCAAATATTTATAAATAAAATTATTGTTACGGACAAAATGTTATAAACTTTCTTGCATATCTATTAAAAGCTCCACTTTAAATTAAACTTTAATGAAAGTTAAAAGCCAGTTTAAAATAACATGATTCCTACTCTGTACGTAGCTTTCACTGACCGTTAGAAGATAAGTTTGTACTATTTAGAAATTATTATGGCAAAGTTAGCCAGTCGAAAGCCAATTTAAATTGGCTTTCGACTTATTTTATTATTTTAAAATAATTTAACTAAGTTAACATATAGTATAAATAAAACAACACCTTAAACCAACAAATTATTATAAAACAAACAATTTAATTTTGTTTTTAATTTAAATATACAGTGTAATTCAAAAATCGATCACGAAGCTTAAGTGGGTGATTCTACTTGACAAAATAAGGGTAGAGCTTCATATAAATGTTTTTCAAAATGTCATTTGTTTTCGAGTTACAAGCCGTCAAAGTTCAATTTTTATTTTGGTTTTTTCGCCATATTGCATTTATTTTTTAACCAATCCAGTTGATATTTGGCACACACGAGCGTTGCGTTGAGTTACTGGACACTCCGTATGTATGTAGGTAATTTGATTGAAATTGATGAAAACTTTAATGTCTATTGGTGCCTAAACGGTGAGGTTTATCGACTTTAATAAAGGGTACCTTATTTTTTAAGTTTTTTGATTGTCTATAAAAATGGCGCCCTCAAATTTGCGATAACTGTCAAAATAAAAAAGTTATGATGTAAATAAGTTCCTATAAACACATGTCCGGAGTTACTTTGTTTTTAAGTTACAGGGTGTTAGTTATTTTTTTTAAACTGTTTTTTCTTAATATTTTAAATACGGAAACCAGATACAAAAAAATATACTACACTAAAAAGTTTTTTTTTTTAGTTGCTTTAAAGGAAAAAATATAAAAACTACATAAAAAGCCAGTGGCGTACATTCTTCTTTCAATAATATTGACTGTTGTGTCCACTGTATGCCACTGGCTCTATGCTGTTTTATATTTTTTCTACTAAACTATAATTAAAAATATAACTTTTTAGTGTAGTACATTTTTTTGTAGCTCGCTTCGTATTTAAAATATTTAAAAAAGGCTTAAAAAAATTAACGCCCTGTATCTCAGAAACGGTATCTTCAGACATATGTTTATAGGAACTTTTCTTTATAAAGTGACATAAGAAATCACTCTTTAAAGTTTGGTACCGTATTTAGGAAATAACCCTTATTTTAATTTGAAAACAAGCCACCTTGTACATCCAACCAAATATTTTTGTCGAAATGTATTTTCTCATCAAGCTCTTTATTTTATAAAACAACATCTTTTTTGTAAGGCTAATAATTAAAAAATTCCCATTTGTTAAGAACTTCTGAAGACACACTGTATACGAAAAGGTTCAAAATTAAGGAGATGTTATCTTGCCAAATAAGAAAAATCAACAAGATTTTTTTATGGAATATTTGGGGAAGACTAGAAAAAGTGACAAATATGTTTTTGCAAAAGTTATATTATAATGAAATTTTACTATTTCCTTTCGTGTTTACAATGAAAAGTTAAAGCAGTATTGCAGTATATCCCTAAGAGTTAACTTTTGATTTCTTGTTTAATAATAAATAAACAGCAAACTATCCTTTATTTGAAACAAAAAATCCAACTCTAATTTTTTTCAATTTGTTTTAAAATACCCTGTGTATAATAATATGGATAATAAAAATAGGCTACTTAAACATACCCCAAGGTATTTTAACAAAGCTATACAACGAATCGCGACCAAATTTTACAAAAGGTTTATTTTCATTTAGAAAACACACCAGTGTATATTTGATTTTATATTGGCACTCAGACAATATTCATATTTAATATTATTTAAACACTGTTAAAAGGTCGAAATTAAAAGGAGGTACAATTAAACAGCAGTAATAGTATACAATAAACGTTTATTTTTGTTAATGAAGAGTTTTATTTATTTAAATAATCAAATTACTTTGGTATGACAGATCCAGAACTAAAACATATTTTATTAGATACAATTTTAAAAATATTTGCGATAATAATATTCCACACCCTTTATTTTTTCAAAATTTTATATGGCTAGGGATCATTTATAAAAGAAAATAATATTAAAAGGGAATAGCTAAATAAATCCACCAATTTTAAAAGCTTTTATTTAACTTGCAATGTACAGGGTTAGCCGAAGAAACCGGAACTGTGATTTAGCTCAGCAACCGTCAAATATTAATTAACCAAATTTTGTGCGAAGAGGTAACTGAACATGAAGAATTTAAAAATTATGTTTGCAATGTTGCAGAGTTTATAGTTTTCTTTGGGTTAGGGAATTTAAAATTCTAACGATTAATTCTTATTTTTATTATTATATTTAATTGCTTGTATCAACTTTATTATAACCTTATATTATCGTTTTTTTACTCCTGTCAATTTTGGAGATATGGAATCATACTACTTTCGAAATGAATACAAAAACGACTAGGTATGGTCAATTGTCTTGAAAACAATCCAACCAAAGTTTGTCAAAATTAGTACAGAAGTGGAACTGAACATTCTTAATTCATGAATTGCGTTTTTGCGATATTTCCATGATTCTTTAAAAAAAAGTCAAGGAAAGGGAATAAGTAAATTTGAATATGAAACATTGCAAATGCAATTCCTGAATTTAGAATGTCTAGTTACTCCTCTGTACTAATTTTGACAAATATTGGTTAAATTGTTTTTGAGATAATTAACAACACCTACAAGTTTTTTTATTTATTTTAAAGGAAGCATGATGCCAAATATCCGAAATTTACAGGAATAAAAACAAAAATATCAGGTCATAATAAATTTGATACAGGCAATTAATTACAGCAATAAAAATTAGGTATTTTATTTAAAATTTTAAAATTTCCTAACTTAGTGAGAAAGCTATAAACTTGGCAAACTTGCAAATACAATTTTTAAATTCTTCATGTTCAGTTATTCCTTAGCACAAAATTTAATTTAGTTATACAGTGTGTCCAAGATAAGGATCCTAGGTATGGGAATCTCAGTAACTATTGGAGATACAGCTTAGGTTAAATTAGGAAAAAGTTGTATTTTTAAAAGCTTATTTACATGCCGTTTAGAAACTTTTTAAAATTTCATGGCCTGCTGAGATATTTGGCAAAAACGAAAATTTGACTATATCGATTTTATTTTTTTCTGCCTTTATTTGAAGAGATATAAAAAAACTAATAACACTTTTTATTGGTTCTTTTTAGCCACTACATGATGGTATTTTTGGATTTTATACCCGTCGTTTCGTTCTCAAGAAACCATCATCAACTTTATTTTTTTATATGGCTCGAAAAGAAATTACATTCTGTATCTAATCCCATTTTTTATTACAAATTCAACGATGTATCACATGTCATATTTTAATTTTTAGTTAAAAGAATATTTGCATTTTTTCTATTTTTTTTTAAGTTATTTTTTGAGTAGGGCCTTGCAAACAAATGCTTGAAAGTTAATACCTGTTACCGTATCTGTAACATAATCTTTATATAATAATCATTATAAAATAAGTTTTTGTCGAGTTGTTGTTTTTAGAGCAATTGTTCTTATTGTTACTGTTGTATTTATTATTGTTTATTGGTGAATAGTTAATATCTATTGTGTTATTATCGTCGAATATGCCGGGTGGCAATTATAGCCATGAAGAAATGTTTAACATGCCTACCCCCTAATAAGTATAAGTTGTGTATAAACGGAAACACCTGACCCACAAAAACACGCAATTACACACACAAAGAAAAATTAAAATATGAACTATTGTCTAAATGACAACGACATGACAAATATTATATTTTGATTATTACATTTAGTACCTTGATTGTTTCACACATCCAGCATAGGTAGCATATATCTACTAGAGCCAGCTTTGCCTGAAAAATAAGTCTAGTACCTTTGTCTTTCGCGATCCTGACTAGGTTTCTTATGGGACCACCGCGGAAGTGCAGTCTTACGAATAAAAATGTTTTTATAATCGGTCCACAATTAAAGGAGTAATTCGGTGTACATACATAAAAACATCATGTCGTATATATAACATCCTCCTTTTTTTTAAAGTCGGTTTAAAAATATTTTTATTATACTACTTTACTTTTCTTAGCTACAAAATGTATAAACCATTGTTGGCATTTTAACAATAATGAAGATTAAGAAACTTTAATCTGGAGTCTTAACTAAGCCTTGATGATGCAATAACTTAGACCTAGATGATATATTATGCCTTTTGAAGGGATCTAATTCTCTTAAGACTATGCGGGACAGAGTTATGGAACAGAATATATGCAAAATGTTGTTTACAATAGAATAGGACATTTCTATAATTTAGTTAGTAAATGAGGTGGTAAATACATTTTCTTATTTGCTTTAGTAAGGGAGTGTTTCAAAATGAAATTACAGGATAGTACAGTCAATAATGTGTTTGCCTTTATTAGCTTGTAACCTAAAACAGTCTGAAGAATGCCGCTTTCAGACGGGCGACTTTTTGCAGTCGAAGTTGACCGCAAAAAGTCGATCGTTTGTGGTTGATTGTCGCTACTTGCAGTTGTCATTTAACAACCATGGAAAAAGCGATTCCTTTTCATACGGGCGTTTTTTCGACTGCAACCGAACTTCTTCCGCTGATAGTCGCCGATTTCGTCGACTGACTACACGTTACAACTACATTTGTAGTCGAAATTGGCGACAAGACGCCGATATTTTTGTAGTCAATTTCGACTGCAAAAGTCGCCCGTCTGAAGGCGGGCTAAGACCCTTATTAACCGACTTTAAAAAACGGACGAGGTTATATGTTCGACACCTTGTTTTTTTTAGATATGTACACCAAATACTCCGTTAATTAAGGACCTATTTTAAAAATTCTTTTTTTTCGAAAAAGTGCTCTTTCGCGGTGATCCAAAAGAAAACTTAGTCCAGGATCGCGAAAGGCAAAGGTACTAGACTTATTTTTTAGGCAAAGCTGCTTCTAGTAAATATATGCTATTCTAGATGTTTGAACAATCAAGGTAACAAATGTAATGTAAAAATATTTTTATTTTTCATGTTGTTGTCATTTAGCTAATAGATCATATTTTTATTTTTTGAAGGTATATTAGCGTGTATTTTATTGTTGTGGTTCAGGTGTTTTCGTTTATACCCAACTTATACCTATTAGGGGTAGCATTGCCGTTTGGTGCGAAGAGTTTACGTGAGAAAAAAAGGTACAAGTACTGTTCTTTAGTAGATGGTCACCGATTAAATGATAATAATGAAAAACAAAGAAAATAAATATTAATAAAAAAAATAAACCAACCTAAGAAAGATAAATAAAACCTACTAAAAATTAAAATAATCAAATAAAAAAAAATAGAAAAATAAGTCGAGTAATAAAATTCCGCTAACTACTAAATGTTAATAGCTAAATACATAATGAAGTTTTTTTGGCCTTGGGCTGGTAATTCTTTAGCCAACAATAGAATTTTATACTTTAATACCATATGTGATTACCCGGACTTCATTTTTATATATTTTTTTAATTCATTATTTTTTAATTTTTAGTGAGTTTTATTTATCTTTTTAAAGTTACTTTAATGTTTTTTCATTTTAATGTTATTTTTACAGATTATAATACAAAATACAGGGTGCTACAAATTTAAGTGGCACCATTTAGATCTCGGATATGGTAGAAGTTTGAAAACAAACGACGCATTATTATTTCCACTTTTTCTGTTCTATAAAACGATGTCATTACATTATCATTGAAGATATATTCTGCAGTTCGGCGGATTCATTTAATGGATGGTAATTATTTAGAAGTACTAAAAACCCAAAAAAATAAAACAAGTAAAAAGATAATTAAAAATCGACGTTTCGGTGGCAAATTTGCCACCGTTATCAAGATCAAATTGAATGCAAATAATAAAAATAAAAATTAACTATTATTAGGATTTAAATATTAAAATTTTTATTTTTTTTACGATATTTTGAAATCTCTTTGACATTAAATGTCATATTTAACCTTTAATGTCAAAGAGGTTTTAAATTTTAAAATTTTATCTTTTTAAAGAATATTCTAAAATCTATTTGACATTAAATGTCATATTTGACATTTAATGTCAAAGAGATTTCAGAATATCTTTAAAAAAGATAAAAATTCTAAAATTTAAAGCCTTTATAATAGTTTTATTTTTACCGAAACGTCGATTTTTAATTATCTTTTTACTTGTTATAATATTTTTTGGTTTTTATTACTTTTAATTTAATTTTTGGCGTGTACCCAAATAATTACCATCCATTACATTATCATTATCATTACATAAAATCTGAGGTTTTCTCTTTGAGCCGCCATCATCAACATTGCTTTTTAAATAGGCAGAATATTTGGTTTTAAACTTAATAAACTCGTATTTTATTTCTTATTTCAACGATATATCACACTTTACATTTATGAGATGCTTTCGAATCGAAAACCCATCATTCACTATTTCGCCATTACAGAACACGATTTTATCCCAAACGTTCGAAAAAATTTGCGTTCACAGGTAAGTATGCATTTATTTTTTTATGACAGGCTACGATAAACTTGATGTCCAAGAATATACAAGGTAAGTAAAAAAAAATAATTGGAAACATCTTAAGTACCCTATATATCAAAAAACATAACAAAATGGTAGGAAAAAAATTATTTTAAATAAAAATTTATGGTATTCTATTTAAATTGTATTTTATTTTTGTAATTTTAAATTGCCGATTTTAAAGTTCTATAGGAATTCAAAACAATTTTTCCGTAAAATAAGAGATTTTTTGTACAGTTTATAATCAATAAAAAACATCGCAAAACTTAGTAAAATAAAATAGTCATAAAAATTTTGCAAAATTCGCCCTCTGTGCCAGAACTTTGACCTTTTTTTTTATCTTTTGGACAAACCAAGAAGGCTAAAAGCCTAAATACTAACGTACCGTGGGTGTCTTAAACGAGGTAAGAGGGGGTTTGTTGACACGGGACTTAAATACTTGAAGATTTGGGGGAAGGAAAGACCTCCGCAGGTAGCAGGTTCCGCAATCTAGAAACTCTAGGGATAAAAGAACGAACAAAGTGGGAAGTTCGGGGCCTGTCCAGTTGGACCGTATAGGGATGCATATGCGCGGAACCACGAGTTTCTCTGTTGGGAACCGTGGGTGGAGGAACTATACTGGACAATTCTTCAGAGCAAAAGCCATGGAAGTACCTACAAAAAAGCGATAAATCCCCCACAGCCCGATGATGGGCAAGAGAGGGAAGCCTTTCTGTAAGTAAAGGGTCATTAATGAGACGAATAGCTCTTCTTTGAATAGAATCAAGAATGTTTAGGGTTGTGGGGGACGCCATGCCTCAGATATGAGAACAATATTCCAAGGGAGGTCGGATTTGGGACACATATAAAGTATATAAATTAGAAGGGGAGAAATACTTTTTGGCTCATAAGAGAAATCCAAGCTTTTTGAAGCTGCCGTGGCTATATATACAATGTGTTTATGCCAGTTAAGGCTACTTTCAAATGTGACGCCCACAAGATTGAAGGTGTCTGCTCTGTAAAACTTGGCCGCTCATAAGTAGAGGGATGAGTATTTGATGACTCTTTTCGCGACCTGTTGCCATTATCAAGTTTTAAACACAAATATGTGTGGGGGACGATTTATAAAGTACAAAAGAGGTAGCAGTGGAAGAATTCTTTAACAAACTCATTTAAAAGTAAAATAATTTACATCACTAAAATTATGTCAATTTAGTTTATTTCTTGAAGATAACCTCACATAGCTAGGAAAAATAAATCCCAAAAAAATACACAATTCTACTTACGACATTGCCTATAACACACAACCGTATATTCGTTCAAATCCATATCAAATACACAATTTTTCAAGTTAAACTTTCACATACCAACTATTTGGACAACTTTGTATCTACTTTTTCAAAGTCTAAATAAACTAAAATCGAAATGAAAGGCACACACATTTGATTAGATTTAAGTAAATAAGTTTGTACCAACACTATTTCGAAAATTTTATTCGATTTTATTGCAGTCGGCAGATTTAAAGGACTTTTGGTTTTTGTATTTGGTTAACTTTTAAAGTTTAATTTACGATATAAAATTTTGATTAGAAGCAAAAAAATAGTTTCTTACGTGTAATAACATATACAGGGTGTCCGGGAAAATGTGGAAAATCTCTTGCACACGTATGGAACAGATGAAAATAACACGACGAGTTCCTATAACATTTTTCCGTTTAAGCCCCCCTGCGGAGATATGATCCCCTAAAGGGGGCAGCTAGAAATCGATTTTTCGTGAATAACTTTAAAGCGCTTTGTATAATTTGATAATATTTTAGTACGATGCATACTAGTATAGACCTCTTAAAATAGTGCCCTTAAAACTTATGTCGCTTCTTTAGTTTGCCAGGGACGGACTAGTTTTCGCACATTATTGATAATATTTATTACGCCCGGTATGGTGAAGACACAAAAAATATGTTTTTGGGTAGTTTAAACTATTTGCTAAAAAAAAGGTACTCTTGTTTGACATCGATAAAATGAGCCGTTTTCGGGTAAAAAATTATTTTAACAATAAAAATTCCTGACCTGCTACCAGAGTACTTCAATACTGAATCAAAAATTACAAATTACATCGAAAATAAAATATTGTATTATTAAACAAAAATTAACTCTTATTGTTAAAATAATTATTTATTCGAAAACGGCTCATTTTATCGATGTCAAACAAGAGTACCTTTTTTTAGCAAAATGTTTAAACTACCCAAAAACATATTTTTTGTGTCTTCACCATACAGGGCGTAAAAAATATTATCAATAATGTGCGAAAACTAGTCCGTCCCTGGCAAACTAAAGAAGCGACATAAGTTTCAAGGGCACTATTTTAAGAGGTTTTTACTAGTATGCATCGTACTAAAATATTATCAAATTATACAGAGTGCTTTAAAAGTTATTCACGAAAAATCGATTTCTAGCTGTTCCCTTTAGGGGATCATATCTCTGCAGGAGGGGCTTAAACGGAAAAATTTTATAGGAACTTCTCGTATTATTTTCATCTGTTCCATACGTGTGCAAGAGATTTCCCACATTTTCCCGGACACCCTGTATACAGAATAATATATTTTCCCTAACTTTCAACATTTTGACAAGAAAATGGTCTTTGCCACGTCTACAAAACACACTTTTTATAATTTGTCTACCTCCTTCATTCTACCTGCAGGGGGGCAAATATATTTAAGGGAAAGGGCTCGGCCACCCCTGCCCCCTAGCGTCGCCACTGTGTAGAAAAAAAAGATGTGCTATAGCAGAAAAAAGTATATTCATTGGCGCTATATGGAACTCTAGTACTGTAGTGTCCCAAATATGTAAATAAATGAATTAAAAAGAAATTTAAACACGATATAACTTGACCTCTGTACAAGATACAAAAATGAACCTAATAAAAAATATTTTTGAAATTTTAACACTCTGTTTCTCAAAAGATTACATGTTTAGGACATACGTTTATATGAAGTTTTCTTACTAAAATAGGCTAGGGAATTATACCCTGTATTTTTAGTCATCATTTAAATTACATCCTGTATATTCATTTATTTACTTATTTATTTATTTATTTATTTATTTATTTATTTATTTATTTATTTATTTATTTATTTATTTATTTATTTATTTATTTATTTATTTATTTATTTATTTATTTATTTATTTATTTATTTATTTATTTATTTATACATGTCCTAGAAATATTTTGATGTATACAGAGTGTTGGTTCTGATAAGTTGTTTTTTTACCAAACCTTAGGACAATAATTTTTTTGGGACACTCTGTATACATTGAAATATTTTGGAAAATGCCTATTTGGAAAATCTACAATTTTTATATAAGACCTTTTGTTATGTCTTGTTAAATAACAGAAATCTTAAAGTTTCTTGAACCATTGGCCACCCAAAATGTCTGTTAATGGGTTGAAAGTGTCAAAACTATCTGGTACCTGAGAAAATAGGTAAGCAAGTAAAACAATAAAAAATTAGGCTTTTAAAAAATGACAAAACAAAAAGAAAAAAGCTCTAATTTATACACCTTTGGTACCTGGTACCTGCCAAAGCCCCTAAAAGTCAAACTTCATAGACTCGCATCGCTTCTACTTATGTTGGGAGCCAGGGGCGGGCCTAGCCTATAATTATTTAGGGGAGAGGAAATTTCAGTATTTTACCAACTCATATATATATATATATATATATATATATATATATATATATATATATATATATATATATATATATATATATATATATATATATATATATATACAAAGAAATGAAAAATGACCCTACTAACATATATCAGAAAAGTAATAATGATCTCGTCACCAAATGGGAAAAAAAAACTATATATATCACCAAATACTGCCAAAAACTTAAAAATAAATAACGCAATACCTCCAAGAATATATGGGTTACCTAAATTACATAAAGATGGTATACCCCTTAGACCTATAGTTTCATGTACCCAATCACCGTTTGAAAAGCTATCAAAGTTTTTAAAAAACATCCTAAAAAATGTTAGTACACAACAATGAATACTACATTAAAGATTCTTGGCATTTTAAAAATAAATTAAAAAATATTTCCCTACCAGAAGACTATATACTAATTTCTTTGGATGTCGTATCGCTTTACACAAATATACCACTAGACCTCGCTCAGGACGTAATAAAAAGAATTGGAATCTTATTGAAGGGTACACTGATATACCAATGGATGAGTTCTTAAAGGCTGTTGCACTTACTTTAAATTCAACATATTTTTTATATAATGATAAATATTATCGTCAAATAGATGGATGTGCCATGGGTGCATCAATCTCAAGTGTAGTTGCCCAATTAGTTCTTGAAGATCTGGAAAAAACTGTATTAGAGAACCTAAATCTGAACTTGCCGTTCTTTTTTAGATACGTAGATGACTGTCTGCTCTCAGTACCAAAAATAAAACAGAATATGTATTAAATGAATTTAATAAATATCACAGTAAACTAAAATTTACAATTGAAATAGAAAAAGAAAACCAAATAAATTTTTTAGATTTAACATTATATCGAATCAATAACAAAATCAGGACTGCTTGGTACACCAAAAACACTTGGTCTGGTCGCTATCTTAATTTTAAGTCTCAACATCCACTATCACAAAAAAATCCGTTGTAATTGGTTTAGCAGACAGAGCAATACACTTATCAGATCCTGAATTTAGAAAAAACGCAATAAATAAAGCAAAAATGCACTACGTGTAAATAATTATCCCGATCATATTGTAAACAAAATTTTTAAAAAAAAGAATCTGCAAATTTTATAACGCCGAACGAAACAGACAGCCCTCTAAACATAAAACAAAAAAAAATATATACCTCACCCTACCTTATATTCCAGATCTTTCAGAAAAAATACAGAATGTTTTCAAAAATAAAGATATTACAATAAGTCACAAAGGACACAAACCTATTAAATAGTAAAAGATGGTAGATATCCCCGTTTTATTTCTGACACTAAAACTTATTGTTTATAGCTTAAAGCTGTGATATAATGAAAATTGAACGTAATTTTTAGATTTGAATGGCTATATTTCCAAAACTATAAGAGATAGACATAGCAAATGTGGTATTTTCTTAAAGCTCTTTTAAATATCTATTTATTGGTAATGTAATATACAGGGTAATCTATTTAAAAAATGCCAGTGTACTATAAAATTTCTGAGGATGGCTATATTTTGAAACCATGAAAAATTGGATATACGATGTGTGGACTTTTTTCAAGGATTTTAAAAGATCTTTCTAATGGTTTTTAAAATACACAGGGTTTCCATTAAAAAAAGGTTATTTTGCTGTATAACTCAGAAACCCGATTGTCAATTGTTTTTTCTAATCTTCAGTCTTGAGAGCGTGAAAAATACTACTAGTTTGCTAATTTAAACTATTTCGTATTTCAAATAATAACGAAGTTACCAATACCGGCCACTTAATTTGGATGACCCTGTATAATAATTCTTCACAAGCACGTTATAAGTAACAGTGACTAGGGCTGATCTTGCATTCTGTAACGATACCGATTTTCTACCCGATAAGATGATAAAAAAGATTGATATAAAGAAGTTGTTTTAGACAAAACAATAAACGGCGCGCCGCAGTTGCAGGTTGCGAAATTTACCACAATAGTTAACCTGCCTATTCAATGTTGCCACTTGTCACTTTTGTCAGAATCAAAAATGATGGGTTTTGTTGTTAATAATAATAACTAATTAATAATAATTCAATTAGTGATGATTATAGTACAACAAATAAGGTATATATTTATTTTTTGCTAAAATATTTTGGGACTAATCTTTTAGCAGGACCTACATTTACCCAAGTAACTAAAATAATTGGGGGTGGACGCCCCTGCCCCCTTTCCATAAACATGCCCCTGTTGGGTGCATGCGCTGACAAACTTTTGGCTTTTACAAAATAACGAAAGTCTGCCGCTCACGGGCTCTTGGACTATCAGGTAAGTTAAAGCAGATCGTCATAATTTTGCCTCAGGGATTAATGGTAGCATTTTTTCGCATCTTTTAGAGACTCCCTGTATATAGACTTTTTGCGTTTATTTTGTGGTATAATTATAAAAATAAAATTCATTCAGTTAAAAAAGCAAGGCTCAACTCTATAATTAAATTAATTAAAGGACAAAGATAAATTAAATAAACGAAAGTCGTTATAATAACTTTCTTCTTTATCTTTATCCATTAATAAACTTAAATTAAGTTCACAGACTTTAAATTTACCAAAATGTATTTAATCGTTCTTTTTCTTGGCGAGCATATTTGTTTAAACTCTATTTTAAATGAATGACTGCCGATTTAGTTCCCTACACGTTTTCAAATGGATAAGCGTGTAGTGTATTACGAGCATTGCAAGCTATTTTGGTTTTTCTTTATTTTTCTCGTTTTCTTTTTAGTACTTCTATCACATTCGGCAATTTCGGTTTTCTAATTACAAACTTTGACGATGCAGCTGAAGTTTATCTCTCAATTTTAAATTTATTTCGTCCATTTTATTTGATTACTCTTTTTCGACATGCTTTATATTTAAGTTATTTAACTTTTTAGATTGGTACCATACGATTATTTAAGGTTTTTTTCTAATTGCAATTTTCACTACAGTGGACTCTCGTTAATTCAAGCGAGCGATAATTCAAACCGTTCAATAATCACGAGTTTCCTACAAAATCTCTTTATTTTTCGAACTAAATCAATACATTTTTATGCATTTGATAAATCCACAGAAAAAATTATTTCTACATAACAAAACTACGCGTTAATTCAAACTCATCGGCGTCAAACACTCGAAAATTCAAAGTTGCAGTTAGTACATCCTCAAAATCACTACCGATTTAACCGGGAGTACAATCAACCTATTTTTAATACAAGTGTTTAATTTTTTTATATTTGTAATCTCTATAATATTCTATTTTTATTGATATAACTTTTAGCTTTTACAAAATAACGAAGGTCTACCGCTCACGGGCTCTGGAACTATCAGGTAAGTTAAAACAGATCGTCATAATTTTGCCTCAGGGATTTATAGTAGCATTTTTTTCGCATCTTTTCGCAGTATATAGACTTTTTGCTTTCATTTTGCGGTATTTATTGCTTAATAAAAAACTGCCCAATTAAAATAAATAAAATTCATTCAGTTAAAAAAGCAAGTCTCAACTCTATAATTAAATTAATTAAAGGACAAAGATAAATTAAATAAACGAAAGTCGTTATAATAACTTTCTTCTTTTATCTTTATCCATTAATAAACTTAAATTAAGTTCAAAAAGTTTAAATTTACCAAAATGTATTTAATCGTTCTTTTTTCTTGGCAGAGCATATTTATTTAAACTCTATTTTAAATGAATGACTGCCGATTTAGTTCCCTACACGTTTTCAAATGGATAAGCGTGTAGTGTATTACGAGCATTGCAAGCTATTTTGGTTTTTCTTTATTTTTCTCGATTTCTTTTTAGTACTTCTATCACATTCGGCAATTTCGGTGTTCTAATTACAAACTTTGACGATGCAGCTGAAGTTTATCTCTCAATTTTAAATTTATTTCGTCCATTTTATTTGATTACTCTTTTTCGACATGCTTTATATTTAAGTTATTTGCTTTTTTAGATTGGTACCATACGATTATTTAAGATTTTTTTCTAATTGCAATTTTCACTACAGTCGACTCTCGTTAATTCAAGCCTGCGATAATTCAAACCGTTCAGTAATCACGAGTTTCCTACAAAATCTCTTTATATTTCGAACTAAATCAATACATTTTTATGCATTTGATAAATCCAACGAAAAACCTATTTCTTAAATCAATACATTTTTATGCATTTGATAAATCCAACGAAAAACCTATTTCTACGTAACAAAACTACGCGTTAAATCGAACTCATCGGCGCCAAACACTGGAAAATTCAAACTTGCAGTTAGCTCATCCTCAAAATCACTACCGGTTTAACCGGAAGTACAATCAACTTTCTAATTTTTAATACAAGTGCTTAATTTTTTCCATATTTGTAGTCTCTATAATATTCTCTTTTTAATGTTATAACATACAGTGTGTCTGTTTTTAAAATGGTGACCAGAGAAAACTTTTTAAGAAAATCAAGTACCGCCATTATTTCTGCTTTAAATATTGGTTTTTGCTTTAAAAAATTACTTACATTTCGTAATTTCAGTTTTAATTAAGTTGATGAGAGAAAATCCGAAATTTTCCAAACATTTTAAAGGAAACACCCCTATTATATTTTATTTTTACATTCTACACTAGGTAAAATCTCATTTTTTATGACGTATCACAACATATTTCTTATTATCAAGATGGCGGCCATGGACCATTTATTCACAACATCCGAATAAATAAGTGATCTATAGCCGCCATCTTGAAAATAATATGTTGTGATATGTCATTGAAAACAGATTTTGGTGTTGATTTTAAAAACAAAATAAAATATGGGTGTTTTCATTTATATTGTTTAAAAAATTTCGAATTTTCTCTCATCAATTACATTAAAACTGAAATTATGAAATGTAACCTAGTTTATTAGGGAGAACACCTGTTAAAGTAAAATAGGTTATTTTGTTATTTTCACAGCCTACTTAGTAAAAACAAATACTTAAAGCAAAAATAATAGCGTTACTTGATTTTTTTTTTAATTATTCTTTGCGCGCGACTTTAAAAATAGGGGACAAATATATGAAAAAATGGGCAGTTGTATTTAAAATAAGAAGGTTGAGTTGTACTTCCGGTTAAGCCGGAAATGATTTTAGGATGTGATAATGTCAAAAAATATCAATGTATGCTAAAATAATACTGTAAAATTTGTATTAATTTTAACTAAAATAAAATTAAGGGGGAGGGTTAAAATCATCCTGTGTCATTCGGTATATTTCAGTAAAAAGAGTTGATTTTTTTGGCCCACTCTAATCGTCATGGCACATTTTCCACATCTTTTAAAGACACCCTGTATATTATATAGATAGGTAAATGTTCTGCATACGATGTAATGTTTTGTCAGTGATCATTTTAGAGAACTTTTTAATTTACTCTTTTAAACCCCAAAGCACTTTAGCTGCATACAATATTTTAACTAAGTACGTATGGCAGCAAAATACAGTTTTAAAAGGATCTGTCAGAGAAAAGAAAATGGAAGACACTTTAAAAGTTTTAAATTTACAACCTCGGTAGAAGTGTTATTTAGGAACTTGCTGCCTCTAATTTATTAAGAAACTTTTTATCAGAAACGTACTATCATACAGAGTCCTTATATCAATTATTATTGCTAATAAAATTTTACTAAAATAAACTTGTTTTGATACTTAGTACAAGAAAAATTATTTATATAAAATGGTTTGTTAATTTTATTTATAATACAAAGAAAAAGAATTTCTGTTTGACCTCCGGACAGTGCGGACGTGCGTAGAGGACTACAAAGTTCTTCCCGGGGTGGCGGTTAGAGGTGCCGTACGGATGTTTTTACCTTCGGGGATCAAGGAAAGATTCACACTAAATTAACGACATCTTTCTTCTGGAGCTAAGCGCTGTGAGCAAAGATTCCTATAAGCTAATGGTATCCTGTTTGGTAGTGAACACGAGGTATTTCTCAAATGGCGGGAAACAGATGGGCGTGCTATGGGAACAGTCAGTAGTGAAAGTGAAGGTTATATGTAACATCAGTAGCAGCTCTTGGTTTGACAGCCGACAGTTTATGCATTGCATCGATTGTAGAATTGTTTTTGTTTTCTTTTGGAATTTCTGGGAGCTACGACCTTGATTATCTAGATTTTCCGCCGACTAAGCCCTGGAAAGCATAATCCGGAAGGGGGAAAGATGGTGGATTGGACCTGAAGGGACCAAAACCAAGAAAAACAATAGAATAGAATAGCAAAGAAAATAGGTTATAACGGGTGTCCGAAAATCTATTAGACAAACCATAACGCTTAGAGTATTGGATGAAACTTGGTTTTGGTAAATGGTATGAGAAGAGGAGAGATTTCGCATATTTCGTATTTTTTGGTAACTCTAATTTTCAATTTTTAAATGAAACTTTCTGTATGGTGTAACATTTTTGGATTTCCAAAACAATGTCTATTAAAAATATAATGTTTTTAAAGTTTATGCGCCAACTTTATTTTTTAAGACCATGATCCTTAGTTTATCTTTATTTTTAATCAGATCACAATAAAATTTGTATTGTTAGATTTCTATAAAAAATCTTTTTTTTAAGTGCCTGTCTAAAATGGGTTGTCAGTTAAAAAATAATGTTTAGAATCTAAAAATAAACTTAAAAAACAAATTTTATTTAATTATTAACATACCTAACACTTTTTTTTATCTTTGGACAATCTACGAAGACTGAAAGCCTAAATACTGACGTATCGTGGGTGTCTTAAGCGAGGAAGTTTATTGACTCGGAACATAAATACTCGAAGATTTGGTGGGGAAGGAAAGACCTCCGCGGGCAGCAGGTTCCACATTCTAAAAGATGCATACGTGCGGCACCACGAGTTTCTCTGTTGGGAACCACAAGTTCAGGAATTATATTGGACACGACGTTGGGCAAGTAAAGGAAGCCTTTTTGTAAGTAAAGGATTATTAATAAGGCGAACAGCGCAACATTGTGGGACTCATTAGAAACTCAAAAGACTTGTTTCAGCTGTGTGTTACGAAGTAAAAAAAATAATAAGAATATTTTGCCGCTAATCACCATTTTTTCAGAAAAATTAGTAATATCAAAGGAATTTATAGATAGTGAAACTATGATTGTCTTTGGTAATAATCTCAAAAT